>JANKOD010000002.1:15776927-15791365 GCA_026284645.1 Erythroxylum acuminatum | reverse complement strand
CCACGGATGAAAGTCGAGCCAACACCGAGTATCGGTGGGTGTGCACATTAGTTTGGCCGACTAATGGTGTCACACATGATTGTTTTGGCTTATCCTGATATTGGTTTTCCTATTGAGATTTGATTGATGCATATGATGTTTTTATGCTTTTGTGTACTGGAACTAGAACCTATGTTCACCGGATGAGTGAGTTAACAGGTTAGGCCTATAGGATTCCTAACCAGTATACATTGAGTCATAGGTTGGGTCTATGTATTTTCTATGTGATATATATTTCCTTCATAGGTTATCTACACTGTCTTGAAATGAATCAATGCTATTTGTGATATATGCTTCTCTTGGTCACGGAGTACCTAGTGTACTCACCCCCCTTCGCTTTCCAACCATGCAGGTTAATTTAGTGAGCTCGAAGCTCTGTGAGGACCGTGTGACTTTTTGACCTTTTCGGGGTATTTTCGCACGTGGGTAGTCTCCTGTTTGTACTTTTGTTGTCTAGTGGCTCGTGAACTGTGTTTATGTAAATATGCTTTATGATTTTGCGAGTTAACTTTTGATTGCCTTGTGTTGTGTAAAAGATTTTATGTATAAACTTTTGATGCTTGAGTTGAGACTGCCTGGAGATGAGATTGTCTTGAGTGGACTAGAGAGTCCTGAAGTTATGGCTGGATGTGGATATAGAAGTGTGTTTGAAATCATTTGCAGGTTTTTGGGATTTTTAAAATACAGCCGTTATGCTGCCCAAATTTTTCTAAATTAAAAAATAAAGAAAGAAAGAAAGAAAGAGATTCAGTAAGCCTTGCATAATCGGATTAAGGATACTGTGAGTGTCCTTAGCCCAAATATGCGGCGGTTGTCATGGGCCCGAAGTGGTACTAGGTCGTGACATGTTTGATGTATTTGTGAGTGCTAGGAATCAAGAAATTGAAGAATTAAGAAGATGGTGGGAGTTTGCAGGTGTCACAATCATTCTTAATTAAGCACGATTGTGACAAAGGCTAAATAGAAAGAGCACATTTGTGACTCCAAGGTCACGATCTTGACATAGGCTTTTCTAGGTGCGAGTTTTTTTTAATGTTTTGAAAGTTTGGGACTATTTTTGGAACCAAATGAAATAGGGAAACCCTAGAATCCTAATGCACTATTTAAGAACATGAAAAACAAAAAAATCATTGCATCAAAGTGAATCGAAAGTGGGAGATGAAGAAGAACAATAGAAAATTCCAGCATTCTAGATAAAGGCATTAAATAGTTTTCTCTATTTTCCTTTTAGTTTACTTGGTTATCCTTATTGTGTAATCTGATTTATTTGATGTTAAACATCCATATGGAGTTCCATACTCAGATTAAGAATTATTTTGGATTTATTTTATGACTTTATTCATTGTTAATTTTAATACATAATTACATGTTTTGATAATTTTTCGAAACTTAATAACAAATCAAGAGAGTGAGTCAAAGTAATCATTTTTAGGTTGTATTATGAGAGTTGGAAATTTAATAGACCTACAATTATCAAATTAATAATTACTTCTCATTAAAAACTAGCCATGCTCTTTCTTTTACTTCCTTCTGCCATTGACCTTCTTTATCTTCATTCTCCACCATAACACTACTACCTCCTCCTTCCTTGGTAGTACAGCTTATTCTTATTCTTAATCTTCATTTCTTCTACAAATCTTCCTAGAAGGTGACTCTCAAACCCCACCAAACCATTAACCCAAGGCCATAATTGACTTTCCACTAAATCTACCTTTCCCTCCTTACATTCTTTTCTTGTTAAATTTTTTTTAGCACTTTTCTATCTAAAGCTGAACCAAACTCTTTTATAAAACATCTTCATAATGTCCAACACTTCAGTACCCTCCACTTCAGACTTTCCAATTCTAACCTCCTCCATTCCCAAACCTTCATCTATAATTCCAACAACTCCATCTCCAACGAATGTTCCCAGATCTTGAAAGCAAGTTGTAGGGGAAGAATCCCCCTCAACATTGACTTATTCACCTCCTAAGGGTATGGATGGAAGGCTAGTGGTTTGCCCCACATTGAAGTCCTCAAGGAGGGAGCTTGGGCTTGGGAATCAACTATGGTCAGTTTCTTCTTTGGAAAAAGGCCACCTTTCCCTCCTTTCCCTCTAGTCTCCCAGTGGGCAAACAAACTATGGAAGTCTAAAGGCTTGACAAATGTTCTTCTCTATGAAGAGAACTTAATCCTCTTCACCTTCAGCCCCACTACAGATACCTAGAAAATTATGGAGGAAGGACCTTAGCAAATCGGAAGCCACCCAATTTTCCTACAAACTTGGCAGCCACACTTAAACCATGAAACTCTTAAATTCCAGAGTATCCCACTCTAGATTAACTTCAACAATATCCCACTTGAATATTAGATAACCCAAGGCCTTGGAGCTTTAGCTAGCTACATTGGAAGGACGTTGGTCATAGATGAACACATAGCTAAGAAGAAACGAGTTAGATTTGCATAAGTGTGAACATTTCCCAGGAACTCCCTAAAGAAATTCCAATTTTGAGGTTAGCAGACAAACAAGTTATGGGAAGATACAATAAAATTTCATACCAATGGAAACCGCCTTCCACTAACCCTAATAAAATCTGGAAAGCCACAGGAAAGTTGTTTAAAACAGGAAGCTACCAAAAACTTATGGAGTTACCTAAAGTAGAAACTTTGGAGAACCGCCTTTTCTTGACAACCAAAGCCACTATGCTGCAAAAGGATGTTGATGTTATATCACCTGAAAATGAGGAAAGACAAAATAGTGAGGCAATGCGAACTTCTCTGCTAGCTCACATACAAAAAGACAAGGAACATATTTTAACAAGCAATGCAGCGTAGCAAGATTTATAAGAACCGAATACAACACATGGCATTCAAACTGAAATTAAACAATGACCAGATCTTCCCAACCATAACTTCAGTGACTACGCAAACTGATGAAGGAGATTCTGAGGTGAGTAACATTAATCCTATCCAATCTGATACCATAACAACTCCTAAAGTTTCTATTGCTCTTAAAGAAATTACAGCAAATACTGAATTCTATGTAGTGGAGAAAAGGAGGTCAAAGAGCGGTAAAGGGAAGGGCAACACAAGCCAAACTTTTTAACCTACGTCTATAATTACATGGAATAAATTATCCCATTAAACAACTAGCTCTAAGGGACTTTGTTTTGATGGTGAAGCCTCTCATATTCGGATTATTAGAAACTAAGGTCAGACTAAAAAATTTAGCAAAACTGTACATTTTTGGATCCCACTGGAACATGATTACTAATCACCAACATCATGCTTTAGGTAGAATTATAATATGCTACAGGGAGGATGAACTAAAGGTGGATCTATTAGACTCAAATGAACAAGCCATGCATTTGAAAATATCCTTCTTACAGAAGTACATCCAAATAAATATTTCTTTCATCTATGCAAGCAACTTTTGATTCTAAAGAAGAGATCTATGGAACAACTTGACATCATTCAGCAACATTGTTTCTATTCCTTGGCTAATATGTGGAGATTTTAATTCCATATTATACCCCTCAGAGGCACAAGGAAACTGTTATCTAAAGAATTATTCAGTTGATTTGAAAGATATGGTGGAGGAGTTAGGGATGACAAATCTTAAGTATTGCGGTCATACTTTTACCCGGTCTAACAAACAAAATTCTTCTTGGCATATCAGGAAAAAATTGGATAGAGTACTGGTAAACGATATTTGGCTTAGGACCTTCTTGGAAAGCCTTACTACATTCAAAGACCCCCTCTTCTCAGATCATACCCCCTTATAATGGACAACCTATTCCAAAAAGTTAGCAAGCACTATCCTTTCCGATTCAATAACTTCTTAACACATGTTCTGGGGTTTGTGGAGGCATGTATAAGAGGTGTCGTACATAGTTGTCAAGGGACTAAGTAGTTATGTTGTGTCCAAAAACTGAAAGTTATCAAACAAAAAATGAAGATCCTAAATTCTATACAAAGGAATATAACTTTCCCAATAAACTTCTACATACTTGAACTTCAAGATATCCAAGCAACGCTTGCTGCTCATCCTACTGATCCAAGTCTACCTGATAGAGAAAAGAATGTGTTATCATAATTCTTAAAGGCTACACACAATCACAACTCTCTCTTACAACAAAGAGCTATAGTACATTGGTTAAAAGATGGTGACAACTGCACTAGATTCTTTTTCAACTCCATTCTTGTGAGGAAAAATAGCAACAAATCCATTCTATAACTTCCAAAGAGGGCGCTAATCTTCAAACATAACAAGAAATTTAAGAGGAGGTAGTAAGGTACTTTAAATACCTACTAGGAACTCCTAACTCTTCAAATGCTACTTTAGATGAACTTAGATCCCTATCCCTCAAATAAATCACATCAGCAGATGCAGAACTCCTCATAATACCAGTAGAAAATTTAGAAATAAATAAAAGCTGTCGTTTTTGCCATGAATGGCTCTAAAGCTCCTAGCCCTGATGGCCTAAATGGGTACTTCTTCCAGAAGTCTTAGAGTGAGACAAGTTCATTTGTTATAGAGCTAATTAAAGAATTCTGTTCCAAAGGGATCTTACTCAAAGAGATTAACATAACCTTTATTTGTTTGATTCCCAAATGCACCAATCCTACACATTTTGGAGAATTAAGACCTATTGCATGTACTAATTTCCTCTACAAGGTCATATCTAAGATACTTGCTTGAAGACTATAAAAACCCTAGATCTACTAATCAGTGACAACCAAGGCACTTTTATGCAAGACAAACATATAAGATAAAACATTCTAATTGTAAAAGAGCTCCTAAAAGGCTACTCTAGATCAAATTACTCTCCAAATTGCACAATCAAGATTGATTTCCACAAAGCTTTTGATAGTGTAAGCTGAGATTTCCTATGGAATTTGCTGATGGCTCACGAATTTCCAATGATCTTTATAAAGTGGATTAAAGAGTGTATCTCAACTATATATTTTAATCAGTGGTATCCTACCATACTCTTTAAGGCAGCAAGAGGATGTAGGCAAGGGGACTCCTTATCCTCCTATTTTTTCATCCTTTGTATAGAGACTCTTAACCCCCTCATCAAGCATGAAGTGCTCAAAAACCCAAAATTTAGATACCATGCTAAATGCAAGAAGATTAATTTGAGTAACCTCTACTTTGTAGATGATCTACTTTTAATTTGTAGGGCCTTAATGGACCCTATACAAATTTATATGGCAACACTTATCAAATTCAGAAACTTCTCTGTACTACAATTTAACCTAATAAAGAGCCATTTCCTCCTATCTAAAAAAGCTACTGCTTTGGGCCCTCACTTCTCTCAATCAATTGGAATGGTTTTTAAAGGGACACCTATTCTATATCTTGGATTACCAATTTCTACTAAAAAACTGTCTTGTGGAATGCATCCCACTACTAGAGAAAATACAGAGAAGAGTCAGATTGTGGGTTAACAAGTCTTTATTATATGCAAGGAAGTTTCAACTCATCAAATCGGTGTTAAACTCCCTCCATATTTACTGGAGTTCTCACATCTTTCTCTCTCAAGGTATCATCAAAACCAATGAAAGAATCCTTAAGATTTTTTTATAAAACCACCCAAATGGTGTCAAAGGTTTAGTTAAAGTGAAATGAGCTTTTTTTTTCCTAAGGATGAAGGAGGGTTAAACATAATATCTATCGAAACCATAAATCAAGCCTTAATTTTGAAAAGACTATGGTGGATCCTTATGGGTAAAAACTCTCTTTAGGTGAAATGGTTACACTCTTATTTTATCAAGGAAAGAAGCCTATGGAGTGTTAAGAAATTAGTCTCATACTCTCATTTTCTCAACCAAATACTGAAATTGAGGGACAAAGTCTGACAAGGGATCTCTTATAAAATTGGGAATGGCAACTTGACTTATGTCTGGTATGACAACTGTACTAGTTTGGGACATCTCATACATCACTACGACAATCTAAGTAGACCTCAAACTACCTCACTCAAACTTAAACTCAGCTCAATGATCATAAAAGGCACCTGGAACTTTCCTTAATACTTAAGGCATCTTCAACCATCATTTCTTCCCCAACCTAGCTCTCTGGACACTTTCTACTGGCAGACCCAACCTATCCTTAAACTCACAAACAAGGCTACAAGAGATCTTCTAAGATGTAGGAAGTAAAAGGTGGAATGGCATGGAGTTGTTTGGAGCAAGGTACTAAGCCCAATGGTTTCTTTCATACTATGGTTAGTAATCCTAAATAGGCTGAATATTGCTAATATAATTCACTATCTGCAAATGGACATAACATGTCCATTGTGCAAAATCCATGTGGAAACAAGAGATCATCTATTCTTCACATTCCCTTATAGCAGTTAATATTTTTAGTATATTAATTCATGTTTTATTCCATACAGTAGAGATTAAAAAATTGTATGTATGAATGGATCTACCATAAATGAAAGGAATTGTATACAAACCTAGAGATAGGTCGACATAAGTCTTTCAAATTATGTTCAAACCTAAATTTGAAATTTATAAATCTTATAATACAATTTTAAAGGTTTTAAATAGAAAGAGATTTCAATTAATCAACCCAGGATTATCTGTTAATAGTTTTGAGATTGATATTAGTATAATTAAGAAATTTCCATAGTCCAACGAACTTTTTTATTAAATTAATGTGTGAAGTTTCAATTGTATGCGAAGTCTTAGGGGGATTTAAAATCCAAGTTCCATTATCTTCAGTAATTGTTTCTAAGTTTAATCTCCATTATAGTTAATTAATTGTATTGATTTATTTGAATTTATTTTTCTAACTTTGAATTTGATCAATTTCCATCTTTATAATTTTTTACACTATATAATAGAAAAAAATCAATATTAGTAATTCTAGTCCTTATAGGATCAACTTATACTCATTAGTGATAGGTGCACCTACACTATACCTTTTTGGTATAAAACAAATCAATCAAGTTTTTGGCACCATTTATTGGGACTAGTATATGAGGAATACTTAATTTTTATTACTATAGATGTTTTTTCTTTTGCATTTATTTTGTATGTTTATTAATTTTTTAATAGCTCTCTTTTTTAATTTTGTGTTTATGACTTAATTTTAGGACTTGCGTATTTATTATTATAGCTACCAAACATAATGGAATGATGGAGAGGATAGTATTCTCTCAAGATTATAATTTCTCATCACTTATGGTGGTATTAGAAGCTTGGAATGAGAGGCATGGTAATATGTATTTGGAAGCTCAACTGGAATTTGTGATGTGTTGTGACATTTTTGTAAACCCTAATCACGAATTCTAGGCACTAGAATATATATATGGGAGCATCCAATTTTTATGGGGAACTGGGATCAAAACATCCCTTACAGTAATACTTAGAATTTAGGGTGGAGCACTTATCCTAACCTTTTATGGAATGATCAAGTTTCACTTGGATTTCTGCAATAACAGTAGTAATAAGAGGATCGATGTATTGATGAGCTCTTTATAAAAGATATTACTATAATCGACGTTATCATCTATGAAACTAAAGAGTTATTTGCCTCTTTCTAAATATATGACTTCTAATTGGGCAGCTCGTTGAGCTTCTTTTCAAAGAAAAGCCAAGTGTTTTATCTAGAAACACTATGTCAAATTTGAAGGAATAAGAGGATACAATAAATTTGAGGAGTGGAAAGGATCTAGAGGTTCAAGAAAAGGGGGGGGGGAATCTATTGTTCATGAAGAAAGGAAAAGGAGAAAGATGAAGATAAAGAGGAGGAGTTAAATAAGGAGGCTATAAAGAAATTATCGACAATCATTTTAAATATTGAGGGCTCCTACGTCCTACAGAATAAACTGTGAGAGTCAATCAAAGATGTATAGAGGATTATGATTCTTTTTATATTGATAGTTTGTTACTAAAAAAAGCATCAAAAAGTTAATTTTATTAATTTTATACCATATATCCTTATTATATAACAATATATTGGTTTGTAGTCTAATGAGACCTTATTTGGGAATATGGGTAGAAGAAAGCCTTTGATTTTATATTTAGGTTAATGAAGGGCTTATTGAGAAGTTCAATTAAGAGATTTACAAAAAAGCATTGGATAAGATACAACAAAAAAAATTAGGTGTTCTTGTTTTAATTGAGTAGCATATAGGATTTTCATTAATAGTTTAGTTGTTCTCATAGGTTTAGTCTTATGTATCTAATTTTGTGAGTTGAGATTTGATGGAGTTCTATAGGCTATTAAAGCAATAAGATTTCATTGAAACTAGATAATGACATTGGAGAAGGCTAGAAATCTTTAACTATCAGGGAAGTATTGGTTATCCTCACCTCCTCCCATTATTTATCATATTTTCATTATTCTTGTTTGTTTTGTACATTGAAAATAATGTGCAACTTAAGTTTGGGGAAGGGAATTAGCTATCAGGCTTGTCAATTTTGTTATAAATGACTTAATATTGACTAATTTAGGAATTTTTTAAAAAGGGATGTTGATAAAGATCATCCATTATTAGTTTAATTATAATTATAATTTGATTTATTTAGGCAAATACTTATGAGTTTTAATGTTTAAGTTTATTTCAATTTTGTTCATTAATTTTGAGAATAGATACCTGATTTGCATTATGATACTTTGTGTATAATTTGTACATGCATTAAGCTAAATATGAATTCTTTTTTAATCATTTTCATCACCCCACACATAAAAATAGTAATATGTGAATAAATGAGCATAAATAATCTCTCTCTACTATCTTTTTACTAATAAAAAGGTCAAAGTTAAAGAGTGGTGCTAGTAGTCATTTGAAAGTGTGACATAGTTAAGTAACCTAGGTATCCATGACAAGGTATTTATTCTCATGTCTAAAGGTTGACTTTTCAAACAAGCTTATAAATGCTTATATGTTGTTTAAATATAGTGCTTTGTTTTTTGAAACGACATATAAATGCTTAAAAGTTTTAGCTTTTTTTCTCATGTATGTTCCCTTTACACATTAAGTGGAATGGTGGTGATTAAGTTAAAATTTTAAGAATTTGGAGTGAATTATAATGCTTATAATTTTATATAAGTAACTAAGTGCTTAAAAAGTCAATGAACTTTATAACTGAATGGCTAATGGCAAGTATTGATGGATATCTTTGATGTGTTTAATACTTTTTCATATTTGATTCTTATTAAGTTTAGAGTAATGAAATTGATTTGGTTAAAGACAAGAAAATGTTTAAAAATAGGGGAGATTGATAAGTGTTTAATTGTTCATATTTTTAGGTTTATATTTAGTACATTTCACTTGTTTATTTTAGTATTTTTATTATTTATGTTACTTAATTTGTTATAATTTTTTAGATTAGAAATTCACCTTATTAAAGCAAAAAGAACAAATTTGGACTACTTTGGGGTGATTTGGATATGTTGATGAAGTTATTAAGCTGTAGGAAAAGTATATGGGCACCATATATATTTTGACATGGCCATATTTCACACAAGAAAAGTTTTTTTAAAATTTTAAAAAGTTACACTGTCATGAACACACCTATTAGAGGTGAGCACCAGTTTCACAGAGTTACACGGTCATGAATACACCTTTGTTAGAGATGAAAATACTCATATACTTTCTTATGTTCACATTTTAATCCTATGTTTGTAGATCTTGTGATTTTGAAATACACAGGCTTGTTCCAAAAACCTAATTTTCAAACTATAAAAGGCAAAATTAAAAAAGAAAGTAAAGAGAAGCTCAAGATACATAATTAGAAGACCTAGAATGACAAAGAGAATGAAGAGCAAGGAAGGAGACTTATTTAGAGTGAATTTATATTAATTGAAAGTGGATTTCATCATGTTTTCTTTAATTTATGTTTTCTCTTCAGTTTTGATGATATGTTTGATATAATTAGGAACTAAATCCTTTCCGGTATGTAGATAATATAAACCATGGCATAGACCTTATAGTGATTTTCTTTTAATTTAATTTGTTCTTTAGTTTTTATTACAATTTAATTATGTGTTCTATATTATTCTTGAATTAATATTGTCAGCATGTTATTTCATGCAATTGAGATTGAGAAATCCTTTTTACGAAATGGATTTAACATAATCTAAAGGACATGCAAACCTAAAGATAGGTTAACATAAATCTTCCAAATTAGAGTTAAATCTAATAGAGAGATTTACAAATCGATTAATGTAATTATAGGGGTTTAAAGTTGAAAGATATTTCAATTAATCAACCTAGGATTAATAATCTTAAGAAAGATATGACCATAATTAAGGAATTTCCATGATCCATTGAACTTTAGTTTAAATTGATGTGTGAAATTGTAATTGCATGAAAGTCTTAGGGAAATTTGAAATCCAAGTATCATTATTGTCATTGATTTTTTTTAGTTTAATCTTTACTCTATTTAATCAATTTGGTTTATTTATTTTATTTTATTATCTTAATTTTGAATCAAATCAATTGCCATTGCCATAATTTGTTATATTAGATAATAAAAAGACAATTAGTTCAAATAATTTTAGTCCTTATAGAATCAACCCATACTCGTTAGTGCTAGTTATAGCTACATCGTATATTTTTTTTTATATAAAACACTTCAACCAACAGGTAATATCACTTATGGGGATAAAATTCCCTAAGCTAACTATTCATGTTTTGAAATGTTTAATATGTAGAGTGTAGATTTCATAGGTCCATTTTTTGCACCATTGAGTAATAAATATATCCTAGTTATAGTTTAGTATGTCTCAAAGTGGGGTTGAGGCACAAGCTTTGCCTACTAATGATGCCAGAGGAGTTGTTAAATTCCTAAAATTATTATTAACATGATTTGGTACTCCTACAGCTATAAGTAGTGATAGAGGTATAGACTTTTGTAACCCTTAATTCAAAAAAGGTGCTTAAAAGGTTTGTTGTTACATATAAAGTTGCTACCTCATATCACCCTCAAATTTATGGCTAAGTGGAAGTAACCAATAGGTAAGTAAAGAGGATATTGGAAAATACCATGAAGCATTCTAGGAACGATTGGTTTGCAAGATCAGATGATGCTCTATGGGCTTTTATGACTACTTACAAAACACCTATTGGCACCACACCATTTAGGCTAATTTATGAAAAATCTTGTCACTTACTAGTGAAGCTAGAGCATAAAGCTTTTTAGGTTACAAAATTTCTCAACTATGATTTAACTTTATAGGTAAAAGATGTATACTCCAAATCAATAAGCTAGATGAATGGTGTAACATGGAATATGAAAATGATACCAAAATAAAAGGCAAAAGGAGGTATGGAAAACAACTGTAGCATATTAAAGAGTTTAAACCAAAAGTTTGAGTTTTTCTTTATAATTTCTAACTTTGACTATTTTTGAGTAAGTTTAAATCTAAATAGTTGGGACCTTTTACTATTGTCTAGGCTTTCCTTTTATGGTTATATCCATTAGGCATCAAGATCAAGTTACATCCAAAGTCCATTACATTGATGATGTGTAAGATGCCCAACAAGAAATCCAACTAAAAAACTAAAAGCACTTATTGGGATGTAACCCAATGTTTTATGTGTTTTACCTTTAAATTGACTATATTATTTATTTCATTTTATTTCTTATGCTTTTCTTTTGAGTTTAAGTGTTTTTAAACTAATGGATTGAAGTAGAAATTGATGGTGATTTACTAGTTTTATGTTTGGATTTAATGTCATTCAATACAGTTAAACATAGTGGTGAACAAGACCTTATAATTGTCTTTGGTTAACCTACCTCAATTCAAACTTAAGAAGTTGGGAGTAACATAATTAAACACGGGACATGATATCATATTGCACCATATACCTAACAACTTGATATGTCCTTATCGTGTTTGCCAAGTGTTAAAAGAACATAAAATTTCAGGTAAGAAGTCAAGAGGAGCAAAAATAAATATTGTGCATAATTTCGCGGCATCGCCCCATGTAACTCTGTATAGATGAACACCCCCAAATGTCAACTGCATGTCTACATTGTACGAATGAGCATTAAGTACATATATTGAACACGAGATAAACACATCACTGTGTAGCTCCTACATTCACCTATAATTTTTGGTATGTAAATATGCCTCTAAACACACCCCCATGTTGGACCAGGTGCTATTCTCTAAAATCTTGTATACATAACATAGGGAAAATAAGGCATTGGTGTTAATTTCAAGTTTAAGTGAGATAAAAGTCGAGAGTACGATTTTTTTAACATGAACATAACACGACCTCATATCTCTATCATGTTTATCAACATGCCCATATGTAAAGGCTACGTTGATCTTGGCACAAAAATGGATTTTTAAGAGTCTACAACACGTCAATAATAGGGTATTATATCCTTATTGTGTTTATTTCACGTGGCTTTTGTTTCTTTGTTTCTGTTTAATACACTAACACAATATAAGGCCCTTTCCATGTCTGGCTTATGTTTTAAGAACATTAAATTGTGATTTTCCTAAACTACCCTTTTTTTTGTTAAAAATGCTTCCACGTAGCATCTATATAGGCTCTTTATTCCCCTAACACAGATCAATTTCACATTGATGTCTTAAACACAATCTTAATATGCTACCATGTAAGGCTCGTGTTTAACCATAATTTGGTGCTAAAGAATAATTTTTGCAACAGATTATTTTTCACTCCTTTTAATTTTTTTTGGTAATTACTCCTTTTAATTTTCTCCCAAATTAAATCCTTCAATTGTAATTTCTAGTAGAGTTTGACTCCACCCAAGCCAAGTTCTCCTTAGTTTCACTTCCAAAATCACCTATTTTGAGTTAAAAGTGTTATTCTTATAGAAAAAAAAACCCAATTATGTAGCTTTCATTACATTTTTGGTCATTTAATTTATTGCATCTTTTTCATCCCCATTTGTGTAAATTATAACTATTCCTTTTTCCCTAACATTTACTTTCAATAATAGCATCAGTTATGAATTGTTTGAGGATGGGTTGTGACTTATGCTTAAACTTGATGAATTTCCACTCTTTAGAGATTTAGGAATTGTTATGGTTAGGATTGGATGAATTAGAGCCTAAATGCATGTTTTGAGGTTATATTTGAGTTATCTGTAGATGAAATTGGTTAATAGTGCATTATTTTGGCATGAATTAGAGTTTATTACTTATCCAAAGAGGTTTCTCATTGTTAACTCTCTTAAGGATGATTTTATTGATAATTTAATATCGAGTTAAATTAAAATAAAAGTGTTGAGTGTTACAATGAGACGTTGTGTTGATAAGTTTCAATGAGTTATTCTTTTCATTTCATATTATTAACCTTGAATTATTTTGCCTTCTATCTTTACATATACTTGATTTGTGCCTTGATTGGTAAATGGGTGGTGTTAAGAGTTCAAGGAACTTTGATGCTATATCATCGTTTGACATATACTTGACATTAAGTGTTGCATCACATTCATTTTGTAATTTTTCTTTTGCTAATGAGAGAACATATGTTAAGTTTTTTAAGTTATTAGATCATGACTTGATAAGTGATACCCATGTCATAGTACAGGTGGGAGAAGGAGCAATATCGTTATAAAAGTCTAAGAGCTTCTAATTTTGCTTCATGGGTGATTAAACCTGGGAATCCTGGGCCACAACAACCATTTGCAGTAGATATTCCATTGCTTAATTATGCCACCTATGGGGCAGTCAGAGCACTCGCTCCGTCACTTTCTGACTAACCTTCAATTGAAGCATTAAAAATCCATATAAACAAAGAAGTTTGAGCCACCATTGTACATTGACTAAAGAGCTAAACTTGGAGGATAAGTTACAAAGGACCATAGAGTTTAACAGGTGGTAAGAGTTCTTCGACATTCAAGAACCAGCGTATCGGGAGCTGGTACTGATGTTCATGTGCATAGACCAGGTGGATCATAATAAGACTTTCTAGGATATAATGATTTCGTTATGCAGTTTCAGCTTGAGGAAATTCTTCATCACTTTAGTTATAATCAATTTGGGGTTCATACCAAACTCTATATTAAGGAGCACACCCGCATCATACTGTTGGAATCCAACCGTGATCGAATCACAGGCGCAGCGGAAATTAAAATTTTACGGATTCCGAGCGGATCCCAATAATTGATTAAACTTGAATCAAAATAATATTCGGATTAGAAATCCTACCATGTTCACTTTTCGGAGAAAAACTTCAATTATTTTTCTTTGAGTGATCAATCACTAGCTGTCCACGTGTCCAGCTTCTGATGGTATCCACAAAACAATTTCCAAAACTGTTTTGGAGGAAAAAGACAGAAAGTGCTAGCTTTCATAAAGCTCTCCCTTTAAATAGAAAAATCAAGATAGTCTTCTATTAAAATTAAAACTCCTTAATTATAATTAGAATCAAATTCTAATTCTAATTAATTTAATTTTAATAAAATCAAAT
>JANKOD010000002.1:15715531-15726973 GCA_026284645.1 Erythroxylum acuminatum | reverse complement strand
ACTTCTCTTCTCCTTTCCTTCTTTTAACTCATTTAACTCTAACTTAAAATCCTACCTCCAAAACTATGTAGTTTTGGTACTTCTCATTAGTTCATAAGGCTTTTGGGCTCTAAGCCCTACTACACACTAATCCTTATTTCTAATCCTTCTCTTCTTTCCATTTTAACCTAAGGCCCATTCTCCTACAAACCCTTCATCAAAGCCCAATTTTAATTCTAACACTTAGTCTAGGCTAATTCTAAAATACTACTCAAATAAATAAGGCTTAAAACAATTAAAGCAAAATTTAGAAATAAACAAAAGAATAACAAACAAATAAATAAATAAATAAAATGAAATAAAAGAAAAATTTTCGGGACCCAACAATTTTACCCCTAACAAACAAGCCCTTAGCTTTATCATTTGAATGAACCTCAAGGTCAAATTTTCCTTAAACAACAAGTTGGGCTTGACATCCTCAAAAGACAATGTATCATTATTTCCATATAACATAATCTCCTTGAAGTGTTTATAGGTAGAAGGTAAAGAGACATCTAACAAAACAGCCTTATCCTCATCATTAACTATAAAATCTAAATTTTCTAGGTTAATAATAATTGAATTGAACTCATGAAGATGAGATTGAATGAGAGTACCTTTGGCCGTACGGAACGTGTACAAGCGCTCTTTGAGAGAGAGTTTGATCCCTAGACTCTTGGTTATGTACAAGGAGTCAAGCTTCAACCAAAGTTTGGCAGCGGTGGTTTCATGGACCACCTCGCGAAGCACCTCCTAGGAGAGACAAAGTTGGATCTCCGAAAGCACTTTTTCATCTAACTCCTCCCATTGCTCATTAGTCATCAAATCAGGTTTCTTTGATTTGCCATCTAGAGCCTTCTTCAATCCATTATGGGTGAGAACGACCTTCATCTGAACTCTGTAAATGGAAAAACTAATCTTACCATCAAAATTCTCAAAATCAAATTTTGTAACGATAGACATTTTAAACCGAAGCTCTAATACTACTTGTTAGTGTATAAGGCGATAGCGGAAGCAAGATTGAGATCAAAATGAGTGAGAAGTGAAATGAATTTAGATAAGAATAGTAGTAAAAGTGAAACATAAGGATTTATGTGGTTCACTCAAGTTGGGCTACCTCTACAGATGACGATGGGCAAAAAATTCACTATAACGAAGAAGAGTACAAACTAAATCCTCTAAGCACAACAAAGATATAAATTTTTGTGTATTATCTCACAAAACAAAACTCTCTCATAAAATAAAAGTGAATACAAATTTATCAAAGATAAAGGGGCTCAAGATGCATTTATAATGCTCAACCTCTCAATGCCTTTGCCTTGCACCATAAGCCAATTTGTTTATAAAATCGGCTGCCAAAAATATGCATATGATAGGAGCATTAAATGCTTGGCCTGAAAAGTTAGACCTTAAATTCTTTAGCAAATAATTCAACATTTGTGGCTACAAATTTAATTTATCGTTAATGTGGAAAATTTTGGGCCATATACTCAATAGATAGACTTAACGCTCAGAAAGAGCATCATTATCAAAAAGATCCGAGAATTACATCGGAAAATTTTCTTTCGTAGAATTTGATTCCTTTTTTGGCAACTACAAAGCTTTACTTAATAACTCTCTTAAAGGCCTATCATCTCAAGGAACGGGCATCCAAAATAAAGCCATATTATGCGAGAAAGAGACTTGACAAAGAATGAGCAACCAAAGGGGCCTAATAATTCCTTCATAAAATGTAAATACGTAAGATACAGAAAATGTGTTGAAAATCAAGCTTTTAACTTTTAGTAGCAGGTGGAATCGATCCTTTGCTGGCTGAGAATTCATCCTCCGGCTAAAAGAATGGCTTATCACTTTGAAGGAAAAAGGATAAAGGTCTTGAAGGGCATATGATTCTATTCGTATCAGATAAATGTTCCGATGCACCAAATTCGCAGCCATTTGTGTCCTTTTGATACTGGTCACTGGGAAAGACTGTCACAACACTACCATTGATCGTTTGTACTTTTACGATCATCAAGATTCTTGCTAGTAGTAGTTCCTAGCTAGTACTTGAGTTCGTTGGGGAGTAATACTTTTTCCCTTTTTCTCACTTAGTTTTTAAATTATGTAAAGTTAATCACATGATAACAAAGATGCAAACAAACTTTAATGGGTACCCAATGAAAACTTCCTTATGTTTTTGAAAAAAAAAAAAGGTTATTATAAGCCAAAGTGGGAATACATCCATATGCCAGCTTTTGCAAACACGGTTTGAAAGTCGAAGCTTAACCAATAAGCTGGATTTGTTCAATTTAGGGCTGGTGGTTATACGGCAAATTTACTTGACTATAGGGATTGATTAAAAAGAAAGAAAAAAGAATGAATAAACCTAACAAATGTGAAATCCCTTAACGCAGAAGATGTCACATATACAAATATAGGTGTCTAATAGCAAAATATTTCACATCTACTGACTTTACATACTGTTGTCAGAAGCTTGCATGTCTTGGGAGTTTTTGATCTGAGGCAACCCCAAACCAATACGATGGCGTAACGGATAATATACGCAGAAAGTAAGATGATGTATCACTTAAATACTAAGTTGAATTAAAATCACCTATTAATTCAGATATGATATTGGTTAATTTTAGTGATGGATTTTGCTTAAATTAAGATGCTCCTTAATTTACTGAACTTTGTATCAATTTCTCTTGCCCGAAACTATGCTTGTCTAAGCTTATACCATAACATAGATAATCTCGCGAGTTGTCCTTAAAACGCAAAAAAATCGAGCCAAGGAGAATAAAGGCCTACCTAAAAGGTGGTAAATTCAATGTTTTCGCAATTAGAATTTTTTGTCATATAAACCCAGAACGTGAGGATTAAGCCAAGTGAAAAGTCAACTACAAAGTCTTGTTACTGCTACCGCAATTTAATAGTTGAGACGTAAGAAAACTCGATGTGGTTCTTCTTTAAATTTCACACCTAACTTCTTCAATGCATATAGACCAAGACCTTACTAAGATGTCGGCAACTATGGTCCCTACAATTACAGCATCACATGCAGTTCGCTTTCGGGCCATCAGGACACCGTTTGAAACGTCTAATTAGCAATGGGCTACGGGTTCTGAAGAGTTAGACCACACGTACGTTTTAAGTGAGGGTCTATTCTAAAATTAATTGACGATAGGTGGAGTAATTCACTAGACTTATATGTTAATCTTCTTTTCCTCTTTTTTTAATATAGGACACTCACATGTAAGTATTATCAACACTCCCTCTCAAGTGCAATTAGAACTGAACATCCAATTGTCACTTGAAATAAACACAGTAGTAGCTGGACCGGGATGTTGGAACTGGACATCTAGACGGATAACCGGAAAATTAATAATCTGGACCAAACCTGTTCTGATACCATGTGAAATTAGCAGTAGGCCTACATGCTCACACGAGAAGCAAAATTAGACCATATATAAGCCCAAGTGAAGTTCTATTCTAAAATCAATTGGCAATAGGTAAAGTAGCCCACTAGGTTTATATGTTAGCCTTCTTTCTCCTCTTTTTTCAATATAAAATACTTTTTGAGGATAAGTTAGGTATTTCAATATAGTGTCAAAGCTCGTTTGTCTCGATGATTTAGGGCGATGCTTAGTTTTGTCCCTTTGCTCAATATACTTAGTAGATGTCCAGCTCTATTTTGAGGAAGGAGTGTGTCAAGAATTTCACATTAGATAAATGTAAGTATATTCAATCATTTATAATAATGTACAAACCTTCCTCTCAAATTAACTCCGGAGTGAGTTAGGCGTAGATACGTGAAAGAGTCTCAGTGCATATAAAGTGTTTCTCGTCACTTGACCCTGCATTATTTGGAAACTACGTAACCACGCCAACTGTTCCCTTTTATACACTCCAGTCCTTCCATTTCACAGAAACTCCCAAGTTCTTGAGTCCCAAACAAGTCCGTCTTCATGCAAATTTGATAAGAGTCCATTTGTTCATCAAGTTGCTTAAATAAAGGGATAAAATGTTTCCTATGATGCTTCTCATTTTGATCATTTCATCTAACGTATCGGCTGGTGCTAACTTAACCAAGAAGCTAGACCAGACGTTGATGCCACAAGAACAAGATACAAAAGTAGGGTGTGGATCATGTCCGTGTGGAAACCCATGTGCCCAGTTACCACCGCCACCACCTCCGACGACAATATGCAGCACACCACCACCGCCACCACCTCCGACGACAATATGCTGCACTCCTCTTACACCACCACCTCCGACGACAATATGCTGCACTCCTCGTACACCACCACCTCCAAGATTTGCTTATTTTACCAACGAACCTGGGAGTGTGTACGTAGCTGATCCTTATGATCAAGGGGGCTTTTATAATGGCGCTGCGCAGGGAAGTACTAGTTGGTTTTTGCTTTTGGTAGCTGTTGGAATACTGAACCGGTTGTGATTTACGCGACCAAGTATTTGTGTTTCAGATTGTAGTTCCCTTATATATATGTACTTCCTCTATTTTGTTATGTTAAATATAAATGTCAACCTAAATTTATTTGCTTGCATTCTGGGCATGGGGCCTCAATCGTAGTCATGATCATTTTACTTATGTTGTGATCTGTAGAATAGAAGTACTATTTAGATCGCAATACATATGGTTCCATCTAATTTGACAGAAACAAACTTTTACAAATGAAGTGGTTCCACTGGTCAAGTAGTCCCGCGAGCCAGCCAATAGAGTAATGAATAAGAAAATTCACTTTGTATAAAATGGATTTGTGAATGAGAAATACAAGTTTCCTTGACTCTTTTTTCCATTTTAGTTCTCTTTTACGTAATTTAAACCTTCTAAACACAAAATTTACAAATTATCTACTATATGCTGTAAATGTAATCGCCCATCCCACTCAGGATCATGCATACTAAAAGTCAATTATAATGAGTCTGAAACCTTTAGAAGATCACGGCTGGATTTAATTAAAATTTCTATACTTACATATTCAAGATGATTATTCATATTGGTCTTCTAATATGTCAAAATATATAAATTAAAATGAAAATTAATATCTAATATTATTTCTTTCAAATAAAACTCTAAAGTTAGTATTAAAAAGGTAAAATTAAGGTAGAAAGAAGGATTGAAAATTTGTTTAACTGCATCTAATTTTTAGTTGTGCTATCGTTTCAAGGTTTTTAGTGTTGATTTCATTCTAATCAATTGACCTGGTAGTGCTCTTGAATCTAAAATCTTAAATAACGAAGTGTAGGTGCCATTGTCCTTGCTTTATGCTGTGCTTAAAGCTGATGTCGATTCAAATTCGGTAGTTGTGACAATTAGAAGGAGAGTTCATACGCACTGTGATATAGTGCTTCAAATTATATGTGCTAGTGCTCTATTGACAAGGGAAACTTCTTTTAGGAGACTAGGACGAAGGTAGTATCATATGATCAAACTCGAAACCTGAAACAAAAGAGTTGAGACATGTACAGCACCCGTTTCTAAGTAAATAAAATGATGGTTGAAACAGCAAAGACTGAAAGTGATTACTAACTCCGTACTGCCTAACAACATAGCACAAAATGTTGGTTGAAACAGCAAAGCCTCTTAATGTAATTGCTAACTCCGTACTGCCCAACGACATAGCACATTTCATTTTCGTATTTCATATCAGTGCCAAACCAATCATCATTAATAATGTGTGTCTATATATATATATATATATATATATATAGACACACATTATTAATGATGATTGGTTTGGCACTGATATGAAATACGAAAATGAAATGTGCTATGTCGTTGGGCAGTACGGAGTTAGCAATTACATTAAGAGGCTTTGCTGTTTCAACCAACATTTTGTGCTATGTTGTTAGGCAGTACGGAGTTAGTAATCACTTTCAGTCTTTGCTGTTTCAACCATCATTTTATTTACTTAGAAACGGGTGCTGTACATGTCTCAACTCTTTTGTTTCAGGTTTCGAGTTTGATCATATGATACTACCTTCGTCCTAGTCTCCTAAAAGAAGTTTCCCTTGTCAATAGAGCACTAGCACATATAATTTGAAGCACTATATCACAGTGCGTATGAACTCTCCTTCTAATTGTCACAACTACCGAATTTGAATCGACATCAGCTTTAAGCACAGCATAAAGCAAGGACAATGGCACCTACACTTCGTTATTTAAGATTTTAGATTCAAGAGCACTACCAGGTCAATTGATTAGAATGAAATCAACACTAAAAACCTTGAAACGATAGCACAACTAAAAATTAGATGCAGTTAAACAAATTTTCAATCCTTCTTTCTACCTTAATTTTACCTTTTTAATACTAACTTTAGAGTTTTATTTGAAAGAAATAATATTAGATATTAATTTTCATTTTAATTTATATATTTTGACATATTAGAAGACCAATATGAATAATCATCTTGAATATGTAAGTATAGAAATTTTAATTAAATCCAGCCGTGATCTTCTAAAGGTTTCAGACTCATTATAATTGACTTTTAGTATGCATGATCCTGAGTGGGATGGGCGATTACATTTACAGCATATAGTAGATAATTTGTAAATTTTGTGTTTAGAAGGTTTAAATTACGTAAAAGAGAACTAAAATGGAAAAAAGAGTCAAGGAAACTTGTATTTCTCATTCACAAATCCATTTTATACAAAGTGAATTTTCTTATTCATTACTCTATTGGCTGGCTCGCGGGACTACTTGACCAGTGGAACCACTTCATTTGTAAAAGTTTGTTTCTGTCAAATTAGATGGAACCATATGTATTGCGATCTAAATAGTACTTCTATTCTACAGATCACAACATAAGTAAAATGATCATGACTACGATTGAGGCCCCATGCCCAGAATGCAAGCAAATAAATTTAGGTTGACATTTATATTTAACATAACAAAATAGAGGAAGTACATATATATAAGGGAACTACAATCTGAAACACAAATACTTGGTCGCGTAAATCACAACCGGTTCAGTATTCCAACAGCTACCAAAAGCAAAAACCAACTAGTACTTCCCTGCGCAGCGCCATTATAAAAGCCCCCTTGATCATAAGGATCAGCTACGTACACACTCCCAGGTTCGTTGGTAAAATAAGCAAATCTTGGAGGTGGTGGTGTACGAGGAGTGCAGCATATTGTCGTCGGAGGTGGTGGTGTAAGAGGAGTGCAGCATATTGTCGTCGGAGGTGGTGGCGGTGGTGGTGTGCTGCATATTGTCGTCGGAGGTGGTGGCGGTGGTAACTGGGCACATGGGTTTCCACACGGACATGATCCACACCCTACTTTTGTATCTTGTTCTTGTGGCATCA
This sequence comes from Erythroxylum acuminatum, assembly GCA_026284645.1. Classification (NCBI taxonomy): domain Eukaryota; kingdom Viridiplantae; phylum Streptophyta; class Magnoliopsida; order Malpighiales; family Erythroxylaceae; genus Erythroxylum; species Erythroxylum acuminatum. Next base: position 15,719,640 of record JANKOD010000002.1, on the reverse strand, counting down.
ACGTCTGGTCTAGCTTCTTGGTTAAGTTAGCACCAGCCGATACGTTAGATGAAATGATCAAAATGAGAAGCATCATAGGAAACATTTTATCCCTTTATTTAAGCAACTTGATGAACAAATGGACTCTTATCAAATTTGCATGAAGACGGACTTGTTTGGGACTCAAGAACTTGGGAGTTTCTGTGAAATGGAAGGACTGGAGTGTATAAAAGGGAACAGTTGGCGTGGTTACGTAGTTTCCAAATAATGCAGGGTCAAGTGACGAGAAACACTTTATATGCACTGAGACTCTTTCACGTATCTACGCCTAACTCACTCCGGAGTTAATTTGAGAGGAAGGTTTGTACATTATTATAAATGATTGAATATACTTACATTTATCTAATGTGAAATTCTTGACACACTCCTTCCTCAAAATAGAGCTGGACATCTACTAAGTATATTGAGCAAAGGGACAAAACTAAGCATCGCCCTAAATCATCGAGACAAACGAGCTTTGACACTATATTGAAATACCTAACTTATCCTCAAAAAGTATTTTATATTGAAAAAAGAGGAGAAAGAAGGCTAACATATAAACCTAGTGGGCTACTTTACCTATTGCCAATTGATTTTAGAATAGAACTTCACTTGGGCTTATATATGGTCTAATTTTGCTTCTCGTGTGAGCATGTAGGCCTACTGCTAATTTCACATGGTATCAGAACAGGTTTGGTCCAGATTATTAATTTTCCGGTTATCCGTCTAGATGTCCAGTTCCAACATCCCGGTCCAGCTACTACTGTGTTTATTTCAAGTGACAATTGGATGTTCAGTTCTAATTGCACTTGAGAGGGAGTGTTGATAATACTTACATGTGAGTGTCCTATATTAAAAAAAGAGGAAAAGAAGATTAACATATAAGTCTAGTGAATTACTCCACCTATCGTCAATTAATTTTAGAATAGACCCTCACTTAAAACGTACGTGTGGTCTAACTCTTCAGAACCCGTAGCCCATTGCTAATTAGACGTTTCAAACGGTGTCCTGATGGCCCGAAAGCGAACTGCATGTGATGCTGTAATTGTAGGGACCATAGTTGCCGACATCTTAGTAAGGTCTTGGTCTATATGCATTGAAGAAGTTAGGTGTGAAATTTAAAGAAGAACCACATCGAGTTTTCTTACGTCTCAACTATTAAATTGCGGTAGCAGTAACAAGACTTTGTAGTTGACTTTTCACTTGGCTTAATCCTCACGTTCTGGGTTTATATGACAAAAAATTCTAATTGCGAAAACATTGAATTTACCACCTTTTAGGTAGGCCTTTATTCTCCTTGGCTCGATTTTTTTGCGTTTTAAGGACAACTCGCGAGATTATCTATGTTATGGTATAAGCTTAGACAAGCATAGTTTCGGGCAAGAGAAATTGATACAAAGTTCAGTAAATTAAGGAGCATCTTAATTTAAGCAAAATCCATCACTAAAATTAACCAATATCATATCTGAATTAATAGGTGATTTTAATTCAACTTAGTATTTAAGTGATACATCATCTTACTTTCTGCGTATATTATCCGTTACGCCATCGTATTGGTTTGGGGTTGCCTCAGATCAAAAACTCCCAAGACATGCAAGCTTCTGACAACAGTATGTAAAGTCAGTAGATGTGAAATATTTTGCTATTAGACACCTATATTTGTATATGTGACATCTTCTGCGTTAAGGGATTTCACATTTGTTAGGTTTATTCATTCTTTTTTCTTTCTTTTTAATCAATCCCTATAGTCAAGTAAATTTGCCGTATAACCACCAGCCCTAAATTGAACAAATCCAGCTTATTGGTTAAGCTTCGACTTTCAAACCGTGTTTGCAAAAGCTGGCATATGGATGTATTCCCACTTTGGCTTATAATAACCTTTTTTTTTTTTCAAAAACATAAGGAAGTTTTCATTGGGTACCCATTAAAGTTTGTTTGCATCTTTGTTATCATGTGATTAACTTTACATAATTTAAAAACTAAGTGAGAAAAAGGGAAAAAGTATTACTCCCCAACGAACTCAAGTACTAGCTAGGAACTACTACTAGCAAGAATCTTGATGATCGTAAAAGTACAAACGATCAATGGTAGTGTTGTGACAGTCTTTCCCAGTGACCAGTATCAAAAGGACACAAATGGCTGCGAATTTGGTGCATCGGAACATTTATCTGATACGAATAGAATCATATGCCCTTCAAGACCTTTATCCTTTTTCCTTCAAAGTGATAAGCCATTCTTTTAGCCGGAGGATGAATTCTCAGCCAGCAAAGGATCGATTCCACCTGCTACTAAAAGTTAAAAGCTTGATTTTCAACACATTTTCTGTATCTTACGTATTTACATTTTATGAAGGAATTATTAGGCCCCTTTGGTTGCTCATTCTTTGTCAAGTCTCTTTCTCGCATAATATGGCTTTATTTTGGATGCCCGTTCCTTGAGATGATAGGCCTTTAAGAGAGTTATTAAGTAAAGCTTTGTAGTTGCCAAAAAAGGAATCAAATTCTACGAAAGAAAATTTTCCGATGTAATTCTCGGATCTTTTTGATAATGATGCTCTTTCTGAGCGTTAAGTCTATCTATTGAGTATATGGCCCAAAATTTTCCACATTAACGATAAATTAAATTTGTAGCCACAAATGTTGAATTATTTGCTAAAGAATTTAAGGTCTAACTTTTCAGGCCAAGCATTTAATGCTCCTATCATATGCATATTTTTGGCAGCCGATTTTATAAACAAATTGGCTTATGGTGCAAGGCAAAGGCATTGAGAGGTTGAGCATTATAAATGCATCTTGAGCCCCTTTATCTTTGATAAATTTGTATTCACTTTTATTTTATGAGAGAGTTTTGTTTTGTGAGATAATACACAAAAATTTATATCTTTGTTGTGCTTAGAGGATTTAGTTTGTACTCTTCTTCGTTATAGTGAATTTTTTGCCCATCGTCATCTGTAGAGGTAGCCCAACTTGAGTGAACCACATAAATCCTTATGTTTCACTTTTACTACTATTCTTATCTAAATTCATTTCACTTCTCACTCATTTTGATCTCAATCTTGCTTCCGCTATCGCCTTATACACTAACAAGTAGTATTAGAGCTTCGGTTTAAAATGTCTATCGTTACAAAATTTGATTTTGAGAATTTTGATGGTAAGATTAGTTTTTCCATTTACAGAGTTCAGATGAAGGTCGTTCTCACCCATAATGGATTGAAGAAGGCTCTAGATGGCAAATCAAAGAAACCTGATTTGATGACTAATGAGCAATGGGAGGAGTTAGATGAAAAAGTGCTTTCGGAGATCCAACTTTGTCTCTCCTAGGAGGTGCTTCGCGAGGTGGTCCATGAAACCACCGCTGCCAAACTTTGGTTGAAGCTTGACTCCTTGTACATAACCAAGAGTCTAGGGATCAAACTCTCTCTCAAAGAGCGCTTGTACACGTTCCGTACGGCCAAAGGTACTCTCATTCAATCTCATCTTCATGAGTTCAATTCAATTATTATTAACCTAGAAAATTTAGATTTTATAGTTAATGATGAGGATAAGGCTGTTTTGTTAGATGTCTCTTTACCTTCTACCTATAAACACTTCAAGGAGATTATGTTATATGGAAATAATGATACATTGTCTTTTGAGGATGTCAAGCCCAACTTGTTGTTTAAGGAAAATTTGACCTTGAGGTTCATTCAAATGATAAAGCTAAGGGCTTGTTTGTTAGGGGTAAAATTGTTGGGTCCCGAAAATTTTTCTTTTATTTCATTTTATTTATTTATTTATTTGTTTGTTATTCTTTTGTTTATTTCTAAATTTTGCTTTAATTGTTTTAAGCCTTATTTATTTGAGTAGTATTTTAGAATTAGCCTAGACTAAGTGTTAGAATTAAAATTGGGCTTTGATGAAGGGTTTGTAGGAGAATGGGCCTTAGGTTAAAATGGAAAGAAGAGAAGGATTAGAAATAAGGATTAGTGTGTAGTAGGGCTTAGAGCCCAAAAGCCTTATGAACTAATGAGAAGTACCAAAACTACATAGTTTTGGAGGTAGGATTTTAAGTTAGAGTTAAATGAGTTAAAAGAAGGAAAGGAGAAGAGAAGT
>JANKOD010000002.1:15687982-15703781 GCA_026284645.1 Erythroxylum acuminatum | reverse complement strand
TGAAATTTTGGGATATGTATGTTTTGATTAAGAAGAAATTTATGAATTGAGTTTGATTAAGGATGAATTCCAAAAAGGAAATTGTATGGATTGGTTATGATTTGAATGAGTTTGAATAAAGAGAAAGAAAACAGAAATGTATGAAAAAAAATTATATCGGGATTTTCGGCTTAGTATTAGGGTTTCCAACGCAACGTTTTGTTTTCTACAATTTGCGCTTTCGGATGTCGGCATTTGTTTCCGTTCGTTTCGAAATGTTTGTTTCAATTTTCTTCCGTTTCGTTTTGCTTCGAATTCGATAAGAAATCCGTTCTTTCGATTTCTGCTTTCGATTCTGTTTTCTTTGTTTTTCGTTCCGTTTTTTGTTGGGATCCGGTTTCGAGATCGGGTTCCAACATACATAACTGGGCATCGCTCCAAACCATCAAGACAAATTGGCTCTGATATCATGTTAGAAAGTACCTAAGTAACTTATTGGGAAAGGACAGGAATAAGTTACCCAAAAGAGAGGACAGACGGTAGAAGGCTGGTTTGGCTTAAAGAGATAGTGAAGTTTCTGAAGAAGAGAATTGCGAGGTAGAGAGAGTGAAAATGAAGAATTTTATGGAGAAGTGAAAGTGGATTTACACATGTGGGAGTGAAGGATAATTTTGTCATGAAAAAATGACTTTATTCCAGACATGTTTGGAATAGATAAAAATAGGTGGAGATCGACTTTAGCTATTCCCCAAATTTAAGGAACAACTAAACCTAGGATTAGTTATTCAGTCTATTTTTTTCTTAACAAAACAAAGGCATAACTAATTTTTAAGAATACATCAGTAATAGAATTATTATTCCAATGATCCAAACAGGCTATTAATGTTTTCTATATGTTACATAATGGGAAATTGTAGAAGTTCTAGCATATTAAATGCTCGTATTCGTTACTTAACAAGGTCATATACATTGGATTAAGAGAGATTGGTAGGAAGATACTTCTCAAATATCCATTATAAACAATATCTATTAGATGATCAGCTATTTAATTGGCTTCTCTATAAATGTTCCTTATTATAACTTGTCGGTCTTTTTGTAAGATTTATAGTATGAACTAAAATAATGTTTTATGATTGTTGAGAGGTCTCATTTTTTAGCATGATATGACTTGTTAAAGAATCTACTTAAGTTTAATTTTCTTGAATCCCAAATTTAAAGTAATTTCTAGTCTGATGTGGATGCTCCAAAGTTTAGCTGAAGTGATTGAACAACAATTAATTTTGATAGTGAAGTTTCCTCTACATAGATCAAGGATGTCTTTAGTAACCCCTCTAATAGTTGCTACGTTTGAACCTCATTTACTCGATAGTTGGCAATGTCCATTATATTAGGTGCATCCCCTTGGAATTTGTCGAGAACTCCGTGAGTAGTCTTATGGATTGGAATCAACAGATGTCTTTATCTCTGCTACTTTATGCTAAAGATCATTTTCTTGGTGTTGAGCATGTAACACAAGCACAATAATTATTTTTTATAGATTTTAATTAAATATTAATAATTGAATAATTAGAAAAATATGAATCATAAATAAGTAATTGAATTGTATCTATTTCAAATTCCTATAATTTTTTTAGTTATTAATCACAAGTTGTTCGTTTGTCCAGTCTCTAACATTATTTATAAAGCAAAGAAAAAAACTAAACTTTTAGAAAAAAAAGACATGTTTTCCTCCTAATTATAGAGAAGGATAGAAGAGTTTTTTTCTTATTAAAATAAAATTTATAATTATAATTAAGATATAAATAATAATAATTTTAATTTAATTTTAATAAATTCAAATGCATAATATTTCATCTCTGAATTTGTTCAAATTTTACAATTAAGTTCAACTTAATTTAAATTAAATTATCTCTTTTTAATTGTACTTTTATGTGTGTCATATTTATATTGACAATAATTATAAATTATAATTATAATTGATAATTAGAATTAGATAAATTAAAATTCCTTTGAATTTATTTTTTTTTAATTAAACAATTTATAATCATAGATCAGTACTGATGTCTAGCAATATGTTATGACCACCTAAATATTAGGTATGCTTGACTAAACCTATCCATATATAATTATGATATATAGTTTAATTCTTTCGTCATCTGATGTTTCAAATAGATATAAAGCATGGATCTAATGTCTTCTTTTTTAAATTTTATCATATTCGTTCTTACTAATTAGTGATTAATTTATAATTGATATTTGAAAACATCTTTTCAAATCTCAATTCACTTTGGCCAAAATGAGGAAATCCACATGCACAAAATTAATATTTCATTTGAGATCTTCATAATCAAGTTAGTCAAGTGAACTTATTCTCTAATAATTACTTACACGTTTTTTTAAGTATAAGGATACTTAATTTTATAAATCAATTACTTTCTTTATAAGAAAGAAACATAATATGTATTAGTTTCACTATTTTATCAATATCCCATCTTAATGAAACTATAATTAGGAAAAAAATTAGCAATAATACATAAAATGAAAACTAGATCTCATAATTTTGTTATCATCATAATTGATCATAATTTTAATTGCATAATAATTATTCCAAAAATTTTAACTTTTATATTAAAACATAAAATATAATTAACAAAATAGATAAAGATAAAGAATGTCTTTATTAATTAAAATAATAATGACATATATAAAAATTTTAACCAATGATTGGCTGCAATGATATAAACTAACAGTTTTTCACTTATATTAAAGTCAACCACCTATGTATCTAATACCATTAACATTCATATGTCACTCATGTATCCTTTGAGACAAAAACTTAGTGAGAGGATATACAAGACTCTCTTTTGTAGGAAATCGACCTAAAGTTATGTCTTTTAGCTCCACTATTTCTATTGTCAAATGAAACTTTTTGAGTATATGTTTGGACTATTATTGAGACCTTGGTACCTTTGCCCATGTAATGTCACTATTGTCGTCACATTATAATACTATTGAGTTAACAATGCTAGGAACCACTCCAACTTTAAAGATGAATATCGATTTTCTTTTTATTAAGGTGGTAGTAGGTAGCAATATGTGGCCTGAATATCAATTTTCTTTTCTTTTTATTCTTTCAAAATAAGATTTAAGAGTTATTTGAGAAATATATGTCTAAGGGAAACGAGTTTGCGGAAGACATTTGTGATACAACACTTGGTACTCGTTCCAACTATGTGAAAGGCCTTAGCTACGACCTTAAGTCAAATATTTTAACCTAAACATATAAAACAATCGTTGAACACCTTCAAGAGGAAAACAACAAACTTCAGACTCCATTGCAGTTTGAAGTAATCAAGTAACAAGAAACTTGAGTTAAATTGGCAAAATATAATATATTATCCAAAAGATTACTTGGCTTAAATTATGATGGAAATGAAGAGGAAAGTGAGGGGTATTAACTATATCTCCTCTAATTATTCTATCATTTCCTACATGTACTATAATTTAATTTTAGTACTTTTTTCTTGAATTACAGAATGGATGAAGATGCAACTGATGAATGATTATATTATGAAGGGTAAAGTGATGTGGTGTTTGCTCTAATATGACCAAATACTTAGTATATCAATATTCTCACATTATTTTTAGTTTACTTTAACCAAAATTTTGGAATGATTACAGGTTTATAGACTTGACCAACAATAGGTAGTTGTTTGGCTTATGGTCTAATGTTTTTGTAATTTGAGCATCTTTGTCAGTACGTAAGACATATTCTAATTTGTGAAGTGATCTCTTTATTTATTATTTTGTATATAAAAATTGTTCAACTTGTCACTAGTATCTTGTACAGGAGCAAATGATCATCCTTTAATGTTATATTCTTTCTTTGGGTTCAATTTAATGATATTTGTATAATTTTACTTTAATGCTCGACATTTTGAATTAATAATATTTCTATACAGTTTAATTTTATAATAATAAGCAAATAATTCACAATTAAAAATGTCTTAATATATTATATATAAAATGTATTTCTCCATATCATGGATTTTTACAAAGTAAATAATATTTCACTACGTTATAAAAATGTAGCAAATAACATTTCACTACGTTATGAAAAAACGTAGCCAATACTATATAGCTACGAACAAAAAAATATAGCCAAAAATTATTGGCTACGTTTTATTTTCATTGCTAATCATTATGTGCTAAATTTTTTTCAGCATCGCTAATTGATATTAAATTTTAGCTATGTTTTTTTAATGGTTTATCTACAAAAAGTTCGTAAATAATAAATTTTTGCTATATTTTCTAAAAATGTCACTGATAATACTCAACTACGGGAAATTAGTAACAATTTATGCAACAAAATCAAAACGTCACAAATAACTATAGACAACATTTTTCAAACAATTAGCACTACAGTAAAAAGTGCTTTAGGCAACGACATGTTTGCAACAGTACATTTCTTCTTTATTTTGTATAAATATATTCTGATTTATCAAAAAAAAAACATGTGTACAACAGTTTAAAAATGTGTTGCTAAAAAATAATATAAAACAACAGTTTTTAAAGTATTGCCTTTAATAATATTAAGAGGCAACGACAATATTAATTTGTTGCTACGTATAAGAAAAGACAAAAAAAAAAGATTGCAATAAAGTCTTATATATGCAACATCTAAAATTATTGCTATAGTTTCAGTCATCTATTTACTAAATGGTATTTACTAATGTTACATATTTATTTATATAGTTACTTGTTAATGTATATTTAACATATAAAATCTCTCTATTTATTAATGAGTATTTAAAAAATGTCTAAGAAAATTAAAATACCTATCATTATGTATTTAGTAAAATTAAATCAAATGATACAATTACTCCAAAATACACAAAAATTCCTATAATATATACACATAACCCTAAATATGCCATTTATTATGTATGAATTTTTTAATTTAAACGCAACTTAAAAGTACGATTGAGTCGATCTAAGCCTAACCACGATCAACCCCTATCCAAATCCCCTTAAATATACTTTTAATTTTTTAAAAATAAAAATAACTTGCAAGTAAATAGACGAATGTTCATACTTGGCACGAATGTATTCAAATTACTTGCAAATATATGGAACATGTTGAGTTTTCAATTTGGAATTTCGGCCTTTAGAAGGCCGCAGAAAATATTAATTGGAAGAACGTCTGCTCCTGTGTTACATATCCGAAGGCTTTTGAATCAAAAGCAAGTCGGAGGGACCTCAAGGAGAAAATAACTCAGAGAAAATAAGAAGAATGGTAAGCGAGATAGCCTACGCGCAAGACCACACCAAACTCTCTGCACTCCACCGTTCTCTTGTACCCTTTCTCACCGGCGCTTCCTCTCTCTGTCACCTCGCTCTCTCTCTCCGCCGCCGCCTTTATAACGTGGGATTTTTCTCTAAGAGCAAGTGGTACGCGCAATCACACAGCCCATCCCCATTAATGGATTTACATGCTAGTAATTTATGGAAAGTTTTGATCTTTAGTTCTGTTTAGTTCGTGTACATGCTTAGAAGCAGAGAAATGAAATGCCTCCACAATTCGTGTTCCTGGCGACACTTCTATCACTGGAGGAAAATTCTGGTGAGGACCACCTCTACGCCTAGAACCCCACTGACGTCGTTTCGCTTACTCCCTTAGATCTCGAAGAGTTGTTGGTCGTCATTCCCTTGCCGAGATTACTGTGAAATTTAGATTCCCCTTTTGTGGTTCATGTGCCCAATTGGCTTGTTCATTTCATTTTGATTAGGTGTATCTTTTGATCTTTCGGATAAGGAGCTGTTTCGCATTGAAGAACAAGATGTGTTTTACCTTATGTACTCGTTGGTTTGGGTTTTTCCTAGTTTGAAGTCGTTTTATAAGCTCAATTTCGTTGAGAGTCTAAGATCCAATCTCAGTGTTCTCCTCCCAAATTTTGATTCCCTATTTAGGGCATCTAATGGACAGTACGACGATGAAGTTAGTCATTTGCTTGATCTTGTTTCATCGCTCCGAAATGTTTTAAGATTTACACATTTTTCCTCCTCAATATTATTCTTGCTGAGGAATCAAGTAGTAGTTCTGTTAACAATTCGAAGGTACTCTCATATGATGCGTGCCCATATAATTTGAATGGTATTGAGCATTTGACTTTCTGTTAAGTGAAGCTTTTTGATCGTTTTTTTAGGTGACAGGGGCAAACAAGAAGAAACAGGTTATGCAGTCGTGGAATTGGGAACCACGTAGAGGTCGTATTCTTAGTTTCATTGCAAATTCGTTATAAATTAACCTCCAATCGCTCTTTGGATCATCAGAACTAGATGAAAAATATCTTTCTTTCATTGCTAAGTAAGTTTACTACTACAATTGTATTAGCTCATTTATCCCATTACGTGTCAGTATAAATTGTACATTGCTGTCATTTGGATTTTGCAGAAATACGTTCTCTGTGTTTGTGAATGCAACAAACACAGAGAAGGACTCTGAAACAAAAGATGCGTTATGTCGTACAACTGGGGCTTGTGCTACTAAATATCGGTCTACAACACAATCGTGTGTTACAATCATGCACCTAGTTCACAAATATGATTTTGTTGTCACGCACTTGGCCGATACTGTTGCTAGGGCAGAGAAGTACTCTGATGGAACCCTTGCTACTAGTTCACAAATATTATTCACTGTGTCCTTTTTCATCACAGATGTTGTCATAGTTCATCATGCAACTTTGGTATAAATTGCCGGTATATTACATAACTGGAGGTTTTTGTCATCATTTTCTTGTTTTAATCTTACTCCTTTACTCTAGTCCGCAGGTAAAAACAATGAAAGTGAGTAGTCTCTCTGAAAGCAAGTCATAAGGACCTCAAGGAGTTCTTTTTCTGGTGATATAGTATATGTTAAGGTGCAAAGGTATTGGGCTGTTGAGTTCTGAAATATATCATACTTCCTTTCTGTTATTTTTGTTTTTCTCATACCAAGCTACTGTTTTGCTTATGCAGGGATAGTGAACAATCTCAAATTGCATATGTTACCTTCAAGGATTGTCAAGGAGCAGATACTGTTCTTCTTTGAGTAAGTAATTTCTTTCAGCATTGTGTTGAACTATGTCTTCTGTTATTCTTTCCTTTCATGTTTATTTGGCCCGCTCGTGGTTGATCTGGTGCTTTCATTAGAAAGGAAATAGCTACGGTATCCTCTATCTTTGTTATGAAAGTTTTCTCATATATTTACTTCCAAACCCACTGTAATTTGTGTCCTTGTGCTTAAAGAACTGTAATTGCAACCCTTGCATCATCTCAAAAATGTTCGTTAGTCGTGAGGTGCGTTTGGCATGACAAAGAAATTCTTTGCCTTTGGTTGAGTTGCTAATGGTGATCCTGTCGCTATTCATGTTGAAGATATTGAATTCGTTATTTCTCATGATGTATGTTTTGGGAGTAGTTGTTTGCTTGTCATTAACAAAATTGACTAGTTTATTTCCATATTGCTTAATGTGTTTATTATCATGGATTATTTAATTTTCTATTCTAAATGGATTAAATGTTTCAAGTTCAATAGGAACCTCAAGACAATAGTTACTTTGATACGCTCAAAGTTCTTTTCCAGAATCCAGGTTGATTTCATTTCCTTAATTCACTGTTGTTGTATATTATCTTGTTATATTTTGTTAAGATTAATTGCTTATGTTCATGCTTTTTGAATTTGTTCATAAAAAGAATTGAATTATCGTGTTGTTAGTTTGTCTTTATTAAATTAAGATCACAATAAAGTAGTTAGTATTTCATTTTTTAGACATATCAACATGTTTGTGAGCATAGTAGTTTTACAATTCTAATCTACTTCTTGTTTCTTCTTTTTTTTTTTGTTGTAGGATGGTGATGATTAGGAGTGGACAAAGAGGTACTTGGTAAAGGATTTTGGAGTACCCATACATATTGGTTTTGTTTAGTATTTAGATTAATTCACTTATATTCTTTATGGAATGTAGGATGATATTGTAGATGAACATTTTAGCTAGTGATTTTTTACTTTTGTATTTTGAATATGTTAAAAAGGTTGAATTTTACAAGTCTATATGGATTATATATCATATATAAATGTGGTTTTTTTGTGGTTTACATTTGATAGTACATACACAATTAAGACATACATTAATATCTATATATTTCTTTTAATGTATATATGAATGTTGCCTACATAATAACAAGAGTTTGATTTTGCTTTAAATAATATTTATAACGAATAATAAATTGTTACTTTTATTGTTACAAATTGTTGCTTAAAAAAATTTACTTTGTTGCCTTATAAAGACTTAAAAGTATTGCAATATTTATTTAATAATATTGTTATAGTTTGAAACTAATGTGTTACTTTAGTCAAAACTTAAAGCAACATTTGCCTAATCAGAAGGTTTTGTTGTGTTATGGTAATTGCAGCGTCACTTCTTGTAACAATATGATTTCTGTTGTCTTAATAAAAAAGCAACGATAATTATACTTATGGCTAATTTTTTGTCTGTTATCTAAAACACTTTTTATCGCATTGTAGTTATGCTTTTTTTGGTTATAGTGACTCGATAATTAGGACTTTAGTGTTGCTATTTCATATTTTTGTTATCTTAAAAGGTAACAAAAAAATGAAAAAACTAGAAAGAGAATAAGAAAGTTATAAAAGGAAAACAACAAAAAGTACAAGTATGACTATGAGTACAGTTTAGAGAGAAGTCGGTGGAAAAATTTTAGAGAGAGGTTTGAAATAAATCCTTTTAAAAGTAAAATATTAATTAAAGGAATATATATATATTGCAAACGAGTTAATTATTTGGAACTTATTACAAGTTTAGGGGTGTATCTAAATATTCACCAGCTTTGGAATGTTGTAAACTGGAAAGCTGAGCATTTGGTGTAGTCGTGTACAAGACGCAAAGAGTCTGAATTGTCAATTCAATTGTGCTACTCTACTCGTCCTTCATTATTATTTTTACGCAAAGAGTCTGAATTGTCGATTGTGCTACGCGTCCTTCATTCTTATTTTTTCTATATTCCCAAAGCATTTGGCCCGTCAATACAACTGCTACATGCTTCCAGTCTTTTCTGATCTACTATCTTTTTATCTTTTTCTTTCAGACAGTGAGAGGCATGCTTTTGTTTATTAGGAACATAGCCACAAAATTATTACAGATTTGTATTTAGCTTCCTACCACTACTAATTCAAATACTTGAATAGTTATGGATATTATATTTATGGTCTTTGCTTAGAAGCCTCTCCATTTCTTTCTTTAGACCTAAAACAAGCAAAGGTAAGAAAAGAACGCTTCCATTTAGAACTTCTTTGGCGCCATAGACTATGTGTACTTGATGGTTGACTAATAACAGACCACAGCAGGTCACAGCCCCAACGTTCAAGTCATGAATCTGACCGTAATTTACACGGTGAAGCCCACTTGGCGTTGTAGCCAGTTGGTGAATGTCATGTCAGCATCCGTTGGGGACCACCCATTCTCTCACGTCATCTCCGGGGAATGACTCGTAGACTTAATTAGTAGAGTCCGTTTCACGATATGAAATATTTCTTCTTGCAGGAAATAGCTTAGCTATAATTCTCTATTCCTCAATCAATCTTCCTGATCTCTGGTTGATTCAGTACTCATCAGTGCCATGGCCAGGCCCCTCTTAAACCTCTCGAGCTCCACGTACAAGTTTCCAAGCCTAATTAGTCCTATCTTCCTTTTGGTTTCTCTAGCAACAGTATTTAGTCTGTTTTCCATTGTTACGTTTCTGTGTGCTTCTCATAACTCTAAAAGATCTCACCGAAGAGACAAGGAAAGCAGTAAGTTAGGGTCAAATGATAACAAAAAGCTTCTCTCCAAGTTAAGCAGTAACATTAATGAGAAGGCTCATGTGATGGTAAAGATGATATCTTGGAGGAAAGTGCAAGCTGGAGAAGAAGATGATGGTAACAGTGAAGAAGCAATATGGAGGAGGACAGTCATGTTAGGTGAAAGGTGCCGTCCACTCGATTTTTCCGGGAAGATTGAATATGACTCGGAAGGTAATCTTTTAACGGAACCATCATCTCTCAGTACGATTGCTCCTTCCAGAAAATTCTGAGCTCTCTTGCTCAAGTGAGTCGAGGGCCATCATAGTTTTCCAGCTCCAAACTATTCTACTCCGACCACAGATATCTCATATCTGGGGGGTCATTTGTATTTTTCATTTGTTTTCTCTGCGTCTGTGTAGTTTGTCTATTTCATCTCTCCGAATCAAATTGTTGAAAATACTGATCTCTAGATTGGTTGATGTGACTAAGTTGTATAAAAGAAGGAAACTGTTGTCGATTGCTGTGTTGGATGAAGGTTTTTAACACAGATTTCTCCCAACTCAATCGTTTGTGACTTCAATCGAGAAAATAGAATTATATATTTTTCAATCGATGTTCTTCAGACATTCTATTTTAGACACTGATACAACTCTTTGTTGGTAAAGTACACTAAGCCCTATCGTATTTTGATGTTTTCTTTACAAATTAATTGTATGCACAGTCTGGAATGACAATTAATTTTTTATATATAAATAAAATAGGATTAATTGATAAATAATGGAAAGAATTACAGGGAAGACAAACCCTTTACACTCCTTACACTAAGGTACAAGGAATAAAAACAACATATAATTAGTTAAAAAGGGGAAGGAAGCAGTCGTTCCTATATCAGCTGAACATGTTGGTGAAGGTTCTTTACGATCAGTATTTCACGAATTTGTCAAATTATATCTAACTGAATGGATTCCTAGGTTGAACAATAATTAGCAATCTTCGTTAATTACGTTCCTGCCATAATGTATACACATATGTTCCCAAGACTAGGATGATCAAAAGACGTTGACTATGTTCTGAACGAGTTGTTCCAGCTAATAAATTATGTATGATATCCAGTACACTGCAACTAGGGGCGTTCCATCTACAAAGTCGTGTAATCATTTCCTATATGCAAGTGTTGAACGAGCAAGTGAAGAAAGAGATGATCATGAGTTTCAGCTTGAGTTGACATATAAAACAGAAACAATTGATTTGTATATAAGGAAATCGAGCTGAAGTAGGTAGTTTGTTTTAGATAGCCAGCCAAAGGTTAAAGGATATCCGAGGGGTGAGTGCTTTGTTCCAAATAATTTTGTGCCAGTCCATTACTAGGCGTCTTCTTCGCAGGAGCTCCTTGGTGGTTTTTGTTGCTAAAGGACTAGATAGGGTGGCCTTTCGATTGGAGGATGACAACAGAAGTAGGGTCATTACCTGGGGAGCTAGTGATGTCATCTTTAACCATATCTCGCAAGGTGAGTAGACGGTTGAGAACATGAGAATAGGAGCAACTTTTATTCAATTGCCAGATGCTTAGACCTTGAAGAAAATAAAAATTTCTCCATCGTATCCATAATGAGCATTTATTTAGAAAAATCCACCATAGTTGCTTAAGAATCAATACTAGATTATTGACTTTGATAAATGATATATCCATGCCTCCTTCTTCCTTGGGTAGGCATATGTCAGTGCATCAAACCTTTGCTACACCTTTAGAGCCATCCGGATGGGACTACAAGAAACTCTTAAACAATATTTCGATAGCCTTAATGATACTTTGAGAAAGAAAAATATGGGAGCTCCAGTATATATGCAAGGAGTTTAGCACGGATTGAATGAGTTGTAGTTTACCCGCGTATGATAGCTTTTTATTTACCCATTAGGAGAGTCTTCTCTGAATACGTTCTATAAGGGGTAAACTTTGCTGATAGTTTAGGTACTTGGTGGTTATTGGAAGGCCTAGATACATAATTGGAGGGCTGGTGCAGTTCATACCTGTGGCTTGTGCGATAAGAGGATGAAGGCCTCAAGTAGATTTGGAGGGACCAGAATAACCCTTGAAGATATCTAGTGCCTTCATGAGGGTGTTGATGGAGCTCATATGGGTTCTACAGGAAAGAAGAAGGTCATCAACGAACCCAAGGTTAAGAAGAGCAATCTTCTTTCATTTAGAGCGGTACCTAAAATTTAAGTTGAGTTGCACTTTATGTTTAATTATGGAACTAAGAATTTCCATTTATATGATGAAAATATAAGGGGATAGAGGATACCCCTGTCAAAGCCCCCTAGCTGCCTTAAAAAATTTTGTCGGGCTTCTATTAATGAGCACAGCTAAGGAAGCGAAAGTGATGCATTACTTTAACCAATTGATGAACATAGTTGGAAATTCGAAGGTTTAGAGTATGATCCATATGAAATCCCAACTAATGTTGACAAGGCTTTACAAAAATCAATTTTTATTGTAAAATTGGGAGCACAATTGGAACGAGAGTATCCTTTAAGAAGTTCTTGACAATAAGTATATTATCACCAATATGGCGATCCTGCATAAAAGCTCTTTGGTTCTCGCTTATCAAGGGAGATAAGACCCTCTTCAATCGTGTTGTGAGTATCTTGGAAATGAGTTTGTATAGAAAGTTGGTGCTTGCAATAGGTTGAAAGTCTCTAAATATAGAAGGGTTGAGACCTTTAGGGATCAAGCATAAAAAAGTTCAGTTGATTTCCTTAAAGAGAATCTCTTTAGTGAAGAATTCCTGAACTGCTTGTTTCACAAAAAGACTTGTGATATGCCATGATTTTTGGCAAAAATGGCCGTTAAAGCCATCGGGTCTGAGTGCCTTCGAACCATCCATATCAAAGACTACTCTTTCAATTTTGTTATCATCAATAGATTGGGTGAGAAGCTCAAAATCAACAGAAGAAATTTGCTGCAAATTCAGTAAGCTGAGCTCATCAATGGAGATAGTCAAGTAGCCAGGTGATCCCAAAAGAGAATAGCTTCATCTCAAATTTCTTAAGGATTCAATAGTAGTGCACTTGTTGCAGATGTGATAGAGTGGATTTTGTTGAGATTGTGCCTTGCTAGGATGGATTTAAAGAAAAAATGGTACATTGGTCACCATCCTTAAGCTAGTGTACTTTTCCTTTCTTCTGAACCAGAGAATGGTGATTGCTTACGGGTTGCAAATAATTGGCAAGTGCTAGCTTTTCCTTATCCATAAGATTCGGATCGGTAGGATGCAATGCAAGTACTGATTGAATAGCCTCTAGGTCTGATCTTCTCAAGTGGATAGCAGAGATAATGGAGTCTTGTACAAATTTCAAGAGTGTAAGCTCCTGCTTGATACATTTCAACTTTTGGACCCAACGATATTGCAGTACCTACACAACTAAAATCTGCACCCTTCCTGCACTCATCGAGAAAGCCAATATCATACACAAAATAGTTGTTAGATTTGAAGGGAAAATGAGAAAAATTTTCTAAAACAAGCTTTCAACTATAATTGGAGAATGATTTGAGAATAAAGGTATTTGAAATTAGCAAAACTATTTGGAAAGTCAGTCAGCCAAGCATTATTCACCATTGCACGATCGAGTTTTTTTCTTATATGCCAAGATGAGGATTGTTTTTTGGACCAAGTAAATGTATTTCCAATGAATTTCAAATCAGTAACGCCTATGTCATGAGCACATTTCTTGAAATCCTTTGGATGGGTTTTAAGATTAAAATGGCCTTAAGCTTCCAAGGGGAAGAGGGTAAAATTAAAATCATCACAGATCAACATTAGTAGGGTAATACAACTGCTGAAGGTTCGGAGATTGCCCTAAAAACTTCTTCTCTGAAATTAGTAGCTACTCGCATAGATAAAATAGATGTTTATATCAACATTTGCCTGCAGAAAAGTTAAATGGAGATGCATAGCTTGTTCAGTGGAGTCCAACAAGTCAAATTTAAGTTCATCCTTGTTATAACAAAGTATGATTCTACCAAAAGCATGATGTTGATGATTAGAAAGTATACACCAATGGGGACCAAGAAGATGTAACTTGCATAGGCTCTGTAGTTTTATTTTGGTTTCAAGAAGAGTAATTAACTAAGGTTTTCCATGTAAAACAAAGTCCTTTAGAGCCAAAAGCTTAAAGGGGTTATTTATTCCACATATATTCCATCTTATGATTGACATTAAAGGGGTGAACTTGTGGGGCTTTATTTTTTCCCTATTTTGGGCGTCTTCTCTCCACGATGTGGAAGGTCTGTCCATTCACAGCTGCTTTGGTACAAGGATCTTCTACTTGAATGTTGACAGCTGATGGGGTCAAAAAAGAATCGTATTTGTCTGGAGAAAACAGGGTAGCACTAGGAGTGTCAAAAATCCCATCAATTATGCTTGAATCTTGTGGTATGTCCCTAATATCATGCTCCTGAATGTCACAGCTATTTGGCAAAAAATTTTTGGTACCATCTGTGGTTGTTTCGGAGTATCAGAAGAGTTTTGTTGGCTAGTTGTTAAAATAGTCATATTATGAGTTGAGGACGATTCAAGAACGATGTCCTGTGGTGTATTTTGCTTCATTGCATTTTTTCCCTACTCCATTGGAGCTGCAAGTGGCATGGAGGCCAAGGGAGGGACAGTCGGTTATTGTTCAGATTCTTCAAATCCCATCAGCTTTTGGTAACTACCAGTAGTGAATTTCTTCCCTATAGCTTTCCATACTTTCCCATGCAATTTGGAAGGTGGTCTTATTGGTAAGATATGGCAATGGTGTCTTTCCATAATTTATAGTCTTCTGCCAACCTTATTATAGGAATCTCATTTGGTAGTTCCTTAGAGAGCTCAATGCTAACACAAAGCCGGGCGTACCCAACTCTTCTCTTCATTGCAGTATGTTCATCCATACATAATGGTTTACCAACATAACTAGCCAAGGAACTTAACCCCTGGGTGGTCCAATATTCCAAGGAAACATTGTGAAAATTAATCCAGGTAGGGAAATGTTGAAACTTGATAGTATCATAAGCCAGGTTGCCACACTTGTAAAAAGATGGCTTGGTTCCTAAGATTCCATGGACCATCTTCAAGGATTCTTTGAGCCTCAGAAACAGATGAGAGAATGAAGAGAATGAAGTTATCCTCAATGAGTAAAACATCAATTAAACCTCTTGCTTTCCGTGTTTTAGTGGCCCATCGGTGTATGAGAGGGAAGGCTGGTCATTTGTCAAAGAAAAACCAACAAGAGTTAATTCACAGCTCTGAGCTCCCTTTTGGAGAGTTGAAATGTTTGGACACGCCACAAGCTTACCATATAAATCTTGAGGTGGAGTGAAGGTAAGGGTCAAGGATGGTTTATCCCCAACCACCTGCTTCCATATTTTCAGGGGAGGGTGTGCAGAAGATGACTAAGGTGATGATTTATGGACAGGTTGTATTGACAATAAGGACAGGGATAAAGGCTGGGGTTGTTGTTCAAGGAAGTAGGAGGAAGATGGTTTGGCTGGGAGGGGCAATGGGGAAAGTCAAAGACCTGCAGGGTAGAGTTGGTAGTCATGTTGCTAAATATAAGAGGTAGCGTTGTTAGAAGGTAGTCTATCAAGAAAGCTTAAGAGAAAAAACAGTAAGTGGCCCTGGTAAGAAGAAAGAGTTTTAAAGGGAAAGACAAGAATTGTAACACCCCATTTTCAACTGACATATGCACGTGTGTCCATCGGGTACACGTGTACATGCCTATTAGAAATGACATGTTAACTATCTGACCCTCACTGTACATAACATGGCATCATACACTAAACCATTAATCACACATTTTTTAAACTTAAAATGTTATCACATTAGTCAAACTCCATAATTTAAGTCCATAATTTACATCGTTTCATACAACACAATACCATCCAAGGTTTACAACATTATCCTATGAGCTTAAACAACTCAGTACACACCAAATACAATAAAC
>JANKOD010000002.1:15672056-15687882 GCA_026284645.1 Erythroxylum acuminatum | reverse complement strand
AATGAATGCATGTACAATCATATGAATGTGCAAAATAAATGTGTATGCCACTATTAATTATGCATGATGTGCATTTTTCTAATTTCTCATAATTTCCCATAATTCACAATTCAAGCCCTAACATGGGTAACAGGATGTTACAAGAATGCCCTGGACGAGCTAAAGACCAGAAAAGTTGGAGATGTGAGTAGTAGAGGGTGGATGGAGGTTGGGAACAAGCATGCAAGCAAGGTGAATCAAGCATGACTTAGAGAGAAGTAGGAGAATCTCTCACATTTTCTCTTGTTACATTGTTGTAAAGACAATTAGTTAAAAGTATGTTCATAGTTAATATTTTATTTTGTGATTTTCGCGTTATTTGAAATTGACAAAGAGTTTTTGCTCAGTTTGGCTCAATCCAAAGTCAACAAGGTTGTCAGACTTGAAATTTTTTAAATTTTTAGATTTCAGACTAGGCCAAGTTTAGGTTCGATTTGTTCCGTTCAGCTCAAAACTCAAATATATCAAATAAAACGACATGATTTTGAATAAATTGATATTATTTTTAAATTTTAAATTAAAAAGTGCTAAATATGCTATTCAGTTATGCTTCGAAAGATCCTAAAGCATTATTTTCAATTGCTATTTGCAAATAAGCATCCTCTGACAACTCTTAAACGGTAATGATATTAAAATTTTCACGTCACAAGGAACTTATTGGAAAGATATTAAACTATTGGCAGTTAATATAATTGGTTCTTTTTTTTAACAGCATTCATGTTTTAGAATCCAATTGGTATTGTCGGGATTGAAGTTTAACAACTTAAGTTCAACGAAGTTCAGCCCATTTCAGGTCCGAAGACGTTGTAAGCTACACCAACAATTTGTTGTTGCTAGAGTTGATGAGTACCTTTTGATATAGCTTTTAAAAATTTCTGTTGTTTACACAATTTGTCTAATAGTTGACAAATTTCTCCGAGAGAAATTTCATAGATAAAAATGCAACAAAAAACATCATATAATAATATATATGAAAAGAATATTAAATTTCATTATATCAAAATTAGATTATGTATACAACTATACTTAAGCTTTTTGTAAATAATTTATGCTAATTATTGCATTTGATATATACTTAAGATTATAGATGATTTTTCATTTTTTGGACATCAATATCTCAAACGTTTATGCTCAACATCGTCAAAAGTTGTTTTTGATGTAATCACTCTAATGATATTATTCTATTTTTTTAATCTCTCTTCTACCATTTGTTTCAATTTTCTTATTTTGACAAAATAATAAGTATTTTTAGTTTTTATGCGAGCAAAAACTTTATTTTTAACCCTAAAGTATTTACCAATTAATAAGTTAAACCAT
Organism: Erythroxylum acuminatum; assembly: GCA_026284645.1. Taxonomy (NCBI): domain Eukaryota; kingdom Viridiplantae; phylum Streptophyta; class Magnoliopsida; order Malpighiales; family Erythroxylaceae; genus Erythroxylum; species Erythroxylum acuminatum. The sequence continues at coordinate 15,686,526 of JANKOD010000002.1, read as the reverse complement.
AGCATTTCAAAGCATTCAAAATGAACCTCAACATTGTAAAATGTTCAAATTAAATCCTGAGTGAATAAAAATTTGAATGAAGTTAAGTCTATATCTATTGTGTGGCATGTCAACACTGAAGTGACACAAGTTCAATGCTTTTATTTGTAGCATGATGCCATAAACATGACATGGTGAGACCCCTTTTTTTAAAAAATAACCTTAATCTTAATTTAAAATTTTCTAATTATATTTTTTAAACTATAATTGAAACTAATAAATATACATTAACCTAAATAATTATAATTATCTTAAATTTAATTAAAATATTAATTTCAAAATCAAAAACCCTAATCCTAACATTAGATTGGATTAACTTTATCGCACAAAACAAGATGCTACTATTTTGAAATGGAATAGTTTTCTCTATGGGCATCCAATAATGGAAGACGATGAAAGAGATGAAGATGTGTGTTTGGTGTGTTGGAAAACCACGATTCTCATCTTCAGCGAAAGACTAGTTTAGTTATATCAAGAAAGGAAAAGATATACTACTGGATAAAACTAGTAACACAATTAACAAAAGACACCTTTCGTTTCTTGTTAAGAAGATGTTTATTTGCAAAAGTTAATAATGGAAAAGTTAAGCCTTGACATGATATTTATGTATGGAAGTGCTTAGATTCTCTATGCTTGTCCTTCTTATTACCATCCTGAATTATTGACAGATATTAATTATTCATAAGAAAGTATACTCTCAAAATCTAACTCCAACTGTGTTTATAAAAAAAATACTTGAAGAACAAGCAAAAGCTTATTTTATTTGGTGAGGATGTCACAAATGAAAGGGTTGACTATGGGAGTAAATGGGTGAAGACCAATGGGTGTTGTCACAGGCTCAAGTAACGAAAACAACCTCTTTGTAAAAATACAAAAACAAAGTTGCATACATTATGACCCTTCCCAAACCCCGCAAAGTGGGGCGCTTTGTGTATTAGGTATGTTGACTTTAATTATATTTTAAAACATAATTATAATTTTTAAAATTTTAAATTACTTTAACATTATTTTAAAAAGTTGGTCATACTCTACCATATGTATACTACTTGAAACACTAAGACTCATGCTTTAAATAAAAAATATTTAACTCGTGTCATATCAACAATGAAAATTGATGAAGATTTATCTCGGTTTAAATTTTTATCCATTCAAATTTTTGTTTGAATATTTTAAAATATTAAGGTTTATTTTAAACCTTTCGAAATATTAAGGTTTAAGTTGTGTTTTGACGAAAACTTTAGGGTTAAAATGTACATTTTGCCTTAGTGTATAGATAGGTTATTTCTAGCATTTCATCTTTGACGTTTTTACTTTTAGATTCTCCTAGTTTTGTTTTCTTATCTATGCTCCCTTTTTTTTGATGTAATAATTTGGATTTTTCAGTAGATAGTGAAAATGATAGTGATGATCTAAGTATTTTATTAATTCATCTTTTAGGGAAGAATAAACATAGAAAACAAAATTAAGAAAGTTCAGCTTGGTGATCTATAGTTGCAATGAAATGAAAGAGGAAAAATAAAGAAATGAAGATGTCCCAAAGAGGGGTTTTTTAAAGGATAGACTGAATGAACCCTACTCTAATAAGTTGTCTTATGATTTTGCTTTACATTTTACAAAACAAAGAAGTGAGATTTCAGCTCATCTGTTATTGTTTGGTCACTATTGTTTAATTCCTCTTTTTCTAGTCTCTAGTCATGTCATTTATGCTTTAAGGGAACATTTTTGGCATTTTTATTTCCTTAATTAGCCTTTTCTCTTTGCTATTTTGCATCTTAGTCCTCACCATTTTGTAGTTTAGTCCTTTTTCTTCCATTATTAAGTCAAGAATTTTCCTAATCTCAAATTCTAAAACCAAATTTAATTATTCCTCTAAATTGAACCAAAACTCTTAAAACAAAAATAATGCTTAAGAAAAACAAACAAAGCTCGTCAAAAATTAACTATGTATGAAAATAAGACTAATTAAAAATGAATTAACTAAAATGAAATTTACATAAAAGCTTTAAAACACAAAAAGAAAAATAATTTAATGTCAAAAAAGAGGAATGAAAGTAAAAACTAAAAAAGCATTTTTGTTAATAATCATATTATCTTTTATTTTTTATGTTTTTATAAACAAAAATTATAAATTTAATAAAATAAGATGAGACAAAATTAAGTGTAGATACAAATACTTTGCATGCTTTGCAAGGATGGATTAGGCATGCTTATCTGAGCAACCTATAACAAGGATAACAAAATATAAAAGAGGAAGGGGACGACGCTATGAGAGACTCAACTAATCTAGAAAGCAACTTATATTATTCTTTTTGTTTACATTAATTTGGATTATGAGTAAACAAGGAAGGCACTTAAGCCTTTGCATATCTCTATCAAAGGTGCCAAGGCTTCTACTTCCCAATTTGTCATTTCTAAGGGAAAAGGAAAGAGGGTTAACTTTAAACTAGAGATGTTTTCTCCAAAGTGTGATACTAAGGTAAACGAATTTATCTTTGACAAGGATATGGTTAAAGTAAAAGTTTATTGAGCCCTTGTTTTGTATAAGGATAAGAGGATGTTAGAGAAGACCTCTTTGAAGATGTGTTGAAAAATTAAGGTCAACTTTACCAAGGTAAGACATTTAAATTTCTTTGGTGTGTCAGTACAAATAAATTTTTGAAACCTTGTGCTCTTATGGCTGTGGAGGTCTGTACAAATAAGTCCAAACATACATAAAAGGGTTATTTAGACTTAGAATAAAATGACCAAGAAGCATAAGCTCAAGGACTAGAACAAAGACTTTGAGACCCTTGATGGTAAGGTTTGTAATATGACTACAAATTACAAAAAAAAAACTTAACCTAAAAGCTCATGGTGAATATCTCATAGGGAAAAAAATTATAGGATGGTAATACATGACAACTTCTTAAAGAGTAAGTCTTTCAAGACTTGGGATCACAACGTGGTTACATCTTTTATGAAAGTCTTTAAATGTAAAAAGCCTATTAAATCTAGGAATCTAGAACTAGAGATGATGACTTAAGTGTCATCAATTTTCACACCCTAGAATTTGCTCATAAGCCTGAGACCATGGTAGAAGGCTTTTTTTCATCTTAAATAACTTACGAGGAGACTCTGAAGATCTAAGGCAACTCCTTTAAAGTGATTCTTTGCAACCATGTTTTCTAGTATTTAAGTCTAAAGTCCTCCCCCTAAATTAAAAGGCTCAATATTTTTATTCTTCGATACAATTATTGCCATATAGTTATATGATTTATCCTTTTTCCTAATTTGCCTACTTTACAGCTTTCTTTCTTATACATTATGTGATTGTGTAGTTATTTGTTTTGATTTGTTTCAACGTAATATTTTGAGTCTATTCATGATGTGCTTCATAGTTGTATTTTATTTAATGTATTTTTTCTTAGTAAAACTCATGATTTCTATATAAGGTTTATCTAAATATATTTGTGCATTTGATCTTCATAAATGTAGATTTACATCTTTGGCTATATAATTTTTCCTTTAGAGAAATTTCTTATTGCATGTATGTTTTTACCTCTAGTAAATTTATTGCATATTGTTTGAAAGATGTGAAACTTTACTCTCTCTTTTTTCCATTGTTAAGTATAAGATTTCCCTTAGCAACAATATTAACTACCCCACTATTAGCCAAGAAAAGTCTCCCTAAGATTATAGGAACCCCAACGTTGTGCTTAATATCTATTATAAGAAATTCACTTGAAAATATGAATTTTCCTAGTTTCACAGATAGTTCTTCTAATCTCAACATGATACTTGATGGAATGATCCATTAGCTAGAGTGACACATTTATCACCTTAAGGTGTCATATACCTAGCTTCTAAAAAATAGACAAAGGAATTATATTTATACTGACACTAAAGTCACACAAACATTTAATTGGTTTTGCATCACCAAATTCACAAAGGAAAGTGAAAGTTTAATCATTCATATCATATAACTACGTCCACAATCAATTTTCGAAAAGGGATATGTATCTTATAGATAAGCCTTATTGAGGTTGATAAAGTACATGCATATCTGCCGCTTCCTACTTTCATTCTTTACCATTACCACATTTGGAAGCCATTCAAATAATCACACTTCTAATATAAACTAACCCCACAACAACTTGTATACCTCCTCCTATATGACAAGCTACCTCTCTAAGGTAAATATTCTTTGCATTTTGTTTATCATGTTTAAATATGAGTTAAATTTTAATTTGTGAATTTCTACCTACAGATCAATCCCCCTTACATCTTCATGTCGATAAGCAAAGATGTCCTTATACTCCATTAATAAAGTCTCAATAGATGCCCCTCAAATTTCTCTCCTTTCGTCACCATCTTCATAATTCATGAATCTTTTATATCTAAGTCTACTACCTCTCATACCAATTCCATTCTTTACTCCTTCCTTAGCTATTATTAACCAATCTAATAGATGTCACCACTTTTATCACCCTTTAAGGACGTGATGTAATACTGACAAACTTCTTATAAGTTCCCATATACCTCATCTATTCCACTGTTTGTTTAAAACTTCATTAAAAATTGATAGGGTGATAGAATAGAGTTAAAGGAACATAAAAAAAGGTCTTTCCAAGATGGAATTGTAGGCTAAAGACATATCCATAATAGGAAACTCTATAAATATAATAGTCTTTTATATTCCTAGATTTATTAGTAGGATATCTTCTCTATTATATGAGCTTTATCCTCCTATAAACTCCAATAAAGGTGCCATGCAAGTCCCACTTGTGCGTTATTGAACCCTAGAGTCATGAAAGCATAATAATAAAAAGATGTTGACAAAGGTGCCATTATTTATAAAAGCCTTCTCACTTCATAATTGGTTAGGGTTTTTATAATTACCATCACATCAATATAAAAGTAGCCAGCTCAAGATCTTCATCCTCAAAACTAATTCTATCAGCTTATGCTTTCTCTTTATTTCATTCACGTTATTAAAAAAAATATCTAGCTTGTGTTATAGCTTCTTCATCTAGTTTTACTCACCCTTAAGTCCTATACCTAGTATTAACCAAGACCTAGTATCACATAACCTTATAGTCCCATCATTGTAATTTTCATCAATAAATTTCTAAAGCTAACTTCTCTTCAATAATGAATCGATGAGCTTCAGTAAATCTTATCATTAATTAGTCTCGCGTCTATAATCTTTTTGAAAGCGAAAAAACTTGTTTGATTAGGGTTGCTCAACCAAAGCTTTCAGGAACTTATGACATTCTTGCTTCTGATGCAATTGATTATATTGCTTAAAGAGGTGTTTAACTACGGTAATGATGCACTGTCAAGTTTACTCATTTTCTTGCTTTCTTCCATATGATATTTTCCTTAATCATCTCCTACAAGATGGTTGCAATATAATCTCTCTTCCTTCCTTGTCTCTTAGTCCTCTAAATATTCTCTCTATTAACTTAGGATCCTTCCTTATCCCTTAGTCTTATAAAAAATCTCTTTGTTCACTCTAGGGAACATTATGTTTCCTCTAAAGCACTAAACCTTTTGTGTGCCCTTTCACTTTCTCAAAGATATATACCTTGTTCATCAAAAGATACTTCTATATGTTTTGGTGGTGGTACAAATATTTTTCAACTTTATATTCAAATTCAAATATAACATTTAAATGGCCTTTATAATAAATTTGTGAGTATACTGCCTAACATTTTCTCTTTGTCCCTTCACCACACTAAAAAGAGTATAGGAGTCATTGTGTCTCCTATCGTTGCTAATGAAGTAAGCCTCAAACTTAGACTTGAGCTACCTAAAACTTGATATTGAGTCCCTCAAGATGGCTTAGTACCAATTCTTGACTACTCTTGCCAAAACAGAAGAAAATCCTATACACTTCAATACCTTTTGAAGCTCCTTAGATATCCATTATCTCTCGATACTTTATGACATAATCAATGGGATTTGTAATGCTACTATAGTTTGAAAGAATGACACCAAGTATTACTGTCAAATCTCGTAAAGTTTCTTCTCAATATAACAAACATGTTTGAAATTCAAACTCTTAGAGCTTGTTTGCTCCATTTTTATTTTTTGTTTTCAAATTCATTCTAAAAAAACATGTTTATTTGAGTTTCTTTGGTTATTTCTTTTGGTTTTCATTTCTTCCTATTTTCAAAAATTATGAAAACCATAAAAATAGTTTTTGTTTTCTATTTGTATTTTTTAAAATCTGATTTACTATCAACTAAATATATATTATTTAATCATTTAATATACTAGTTATTAATAAGAACTATGAATAATTTAATTTAATATTATATATTTAAGTAAATAAAAATAATTATTAATATGAATTATGAATAATTTAAATTTACTTAATAAATTTATTTAGTTGTTATGATTAAATTAAATAAATTTAATTAATAATTATAATTAAATTTAAATATCTTGAAAATATATAAATTTTAAATAAAATATATTTAAAATAAATATTAATTTTAGATAAAAGGTAATTTTAAATTATTTTGATAAAATAAAATACTTTCATTTATAATTTATTAATAAATTTTATATAAGAGATGAAAATAAATTTATTTAACTAAAAATAATTTATCTTTAAGTTTTATCTAATATATAATTATTATTAGTGATAAAATGTAATTACATTAATATTAACGGCTCAACAAATTTTTAAATTTATTTAAAAGTTAAATTTTAAAATTTAAAGACTACAAAAGAATAACAGGAATAGAAGCCACTTACGGAAATACCTTTTTTTCAGGGTTGAAGCACCTGATCCAGTGTTCCAACCTTGTTCCACTTAATCTGATTTATGTATTTGTATGACCCTACATAAATAGACTTAAATTTGTGTCCTACCAGTGTTCAACTTGAATGTTTGAAATAGACTTAGATTGAAGTTTCGTTTTCAAATTTAGATCGACATTGATTCTGCAAGTGGATAAAATCTGTTATCAAACAGAGTAGGACCACCCATTCGATAGGTCATATTGCTAGATTTGTCATTATCCGGTGAACCCATTCCCTGTAATCGGATCCCTTTATCTCTTGTCAATTTCTGGATACTTTTTCAAATTCCTGAACATGTATCAGTGATCACTAAATCAATACTGATGCGATCCTAAATTTATCTTTTTCATCATCAATACCCAAGTAATTTTCTTTTCTCCATGGCCTATCGATCTGTCAAGCCAATACTTCTGTCAGTTACATTGCCAAAAAGAAGAGAATATTGATGGTAGAGAATTCATTTGTGTGGGTTCTACATAAATGAATGGCTTGGATCAAGTGAGACAGAGTAGGTACACAAAAATGGGTACAGAAGATCTGAACTCATCACATAAAAGCATCCCGGAATTAATGCCGAAATTGAATTGCATAAATTTTTGTGCCGCATGCCTGAGATCACAAGTAATAGTTTGCCACTGGGTAAGCCAATGTGATGAACTATACTTGTGCTACACTGGAACTACTGATTTGTATATCTTACAAAGAGAATCTAGAGCTAAAAATTGCAAATGGTCACAAAATTACCTTGCCATATTACCGTGTAGTGATTCCAAACCGTAACAACTTATAAAATCCTGTACACTAGTGCTATTTATCACTTCTTGACTGATAACGAGAGTCCGCAACTGGATGAATTCCATCATCATCTGGAACAAAGCTCACTCGCTTCTGCATTTCAATTGAAGAAATAAAACATTCAGTGCTTTATTTGATGATAAAAAATATCAATTAGGAATTTGAAGCTTTAAATGTAACGTACTATTAATTTTGTGATTATAATGGGTTTGCACAATATCAGAAAGCATATATATTAATCTAAATTATAACTTATTATAGTTAGCTCAATGCGAAAAGAAGTAACCAGAACAACAATTAATATTATCTAATATCAACTCCCACGCATGAACCTTCACTTGTACAAGAAACAGTAGTACCAAACAGAAATGGTATGGCCTACCAGATAACAAAAATGGTGGCACTAATTATGATTCTAAACCATAGAGCCAAGCTTCCTTTTAGTTAAGTCGTCACAAAATATCAGATGGTAGTTGTAACGGCAGAGAAAAAAAAGGGTATTTTACAGTGAATGTGACCCACTAGAGCCAACAATACATGAAAATGGTCAATAATTAGATCCAAGTGCAGAAGTTAGGAAGCACGTCATTTTCATTTCAGTTTGCGCTCTTACCTACGAACAACGGAATGGTTTCTAGTTTAAGGTTTGAAACAAAGAAAGCTGCTAAAAATTTGCTGAGGATACACCTGACCTAACCATTTAATTTGTTCAAAGAAGCAAAGCCAGTTGTTAAAACAATAATCTGTTGATCAATTTGAAGATAATTCAATATCCAGAAATATAGAAAGCATGGTAGTTATTCTTGATTTGGGCGGTAGTTGAACACTCGACAACGATTTGTCGTACCCTTACACGATAAAATAAGTTATTTAATTATTTATCCTGGTTTCGGCGACAAGTCGTAGAGCCAGTTCATATAAATAACCGTAAAAGGGATGATCGCTCCAAATGGAAGCTTATCCCTTACTTGACTCCGTCATATTACATTAACATGTAATTTGATCCCCTCATGTTACGTCTAAAGATTTCCTCGAATAGAATTATAAAATTTTAAAAACAATACTGCAAATAAAGTAAGGAGATATTTCTCCCGTCCCGTCCGGAAGCTACTTTACTGACTTTCAATGATTTCAACACAAATGTTCTTATGCCTTCAATATCGAACCATAGAAAACGTTTCGATACGAAATTGTTAATTGATTCCACAAAATCTGTAGCTAGATCTGATAAACACATACATCCTACCAACAGATATATCATGCAGAAATTGAACACAGATCTCAAGAAAGACATACCTTATGAGGCTTAAAATTCTCCGCTATACCACCATTCTCCGGTTTCCACTGCCCACCACCAGCAACGTGATCGGAACTCTCCATGAAAAGATCAATGATCTTCTCAGCCACTTCTCCGTCATCTTTGCTCTCTTCCACCAACTTCATCACTTGCCCTCTAGGTAGCCGTATTTTCACCCGCATCGGTCCGGCGGCGCTTTCACCATTTGGCCCACTGTCGACCGTCGGACCTGACGGTGGTCTAATAACCGAAAGGTCTGATACTGTTCTTCTGGAGAGCATCAGGCATTCGAGCCTGTCTTTAGCACTCATGTGAATACCTGACCTAACCCTTCTCGTTCTAGGCTCCTTCGCTTCAGGAAACTTGGGCAATTCAACAAGGAAGTATATTTTCTTGCGCTTCAATTCCTGTTCTGGCTCTAAAGGTTTAGCCCGAATGCCAAAATGCTTGACGGCATCGGAATCTAGCAGAACATACCCTGGATAGTCCTTAACTACGTCTAACACCCTCGCCGGAGTCTTTACCTTGAATGTTTCGCCATTAATCTTCATGACCTTGGGTCTCTTTCCTCCTCCAATGCTGTTTCCCATTGTGTATCTTCAGTAACTTTGCCAATAGGATGTATAAGAATGTATCATCCTTTATATAAGGTGGCTGAAATAGGTGGGGTTCACAACAGTAACAGTTGGAAAAGTATTTGTGCGGTGTGAATCCGAGGAGATTCTGTTTTTTTGTAAATTTTCAAGAAAGTCATAATGGACAGCGTGAAAATAAAAGTTCTTAGATGGGGATAACTCGAATTCATTACGGAAAACTCTCTTGGTGATGGAAAAAAAAAAGGATCATTTCATAAAAAACATTCCAATTCGGCAAAAAGGAGATGCTTGTGCACCTTTTGATCTTCAATTATGATTCTTTACCCATCTTTTCGCGCAAAAGCAGGACATGGGTGGGGACTAACCTTGGTCATGCAGTGTTGGATCACTTTAGAAACGGATAAGGCTAAGGTCTTACGCGTAAGCTACTGACTCAGTAGCTTACGCGTAAGGCGTGTGCAATATACATTTCCCTTAGGAACGATTAATGATAATATACTATAGTAATATTCTGAAAATCACAAGTTAATTACACCGACGGCCACCAGCACAAAATGGAAGGTCGATTAAAGCAAGAGTATACGACCACGTGGGGTATTGCAATTTATGAAAAATCTCATATAATCTAAATTTATTTTAAAGATAGTATATATAACAAAGGTACTTGTGTTATATCATAGATTTTATAGAAAATACTAATATAACAATTTAAAAAGTCATACCATTGACAAAATATATTCAAGATAACAAATCAAATGTTTAGTTACTAAAAGATATGAAAGAATCATTTGTTGGTTAACAGTAAATTAATGATGATTAAGGTCTCATGGTAATTTATTTCAATTAAATAACATAATATCTACTAAATAATCACTGTTTGTGATTATTTTCAAATTATTATTTAAATGGTTCAAAATATAATTGAACCATATAGTAGATAGAACTTTCCTGATATTTATTTTTACGATTTCAGAAATATACCCTCTCAAAATCATGACTTAATTAGAAAATATTGCTATTATAAAATTAATACATGTTTCTAAGCTTAATTTAAATTAATCAGGTCAATTTTTTTCTTGGCAGTAAGACTAGACACTCGGAGGCATCAGCAGTTAACGTTCCTTAGAGAATCGCCACAATTCTTCTATTTTTTTAAAATATATTTGGTGGTATTTTGACAGGGTAAATTTGAATTTTTGAAATAAAAAAAATAACAACAAAGTTAACTTAAGAGATCTAGTTAGGGTTTTAGGTATCAATTTAGACGTTAATTCAATTATGGTATTAGACCAATTTAATTTATGTTATTAATATTAAACTATATAAAATTTTAAGTAACAAACAAACACTCCGATATTCACAGTTAGAACTAAACTTGTACGTCTAAGAGAGTCCAACAAATTATTTCGTATAAAACCATCAGAACTTTGGAGTAAATCATGACGGTGCATTTGGGATGTATATATAGAGCGTACAAATATAGTTGCTTCTGGATTTGGATTGTTAAGAGAAGAGATGTGAAAGGCATCTCTTAAAAGAAAAGATGGTAATGTCAAAACAAATCCATTAACAATCGCAAGCGGCGGAAATGACGGCAACAAAGTCAACGACACTCCTGCAACTCGATTGTCAAAATATTGAATTGTATAGTCTATATTACAAGCTATTGGAATAAGTTGCTTCTTTTGGTAATATCATAGATTATTTTCAATGTAATGAAGGAAACAACGAGAAAGAATGGATCAACTTCTTTCGAAATTTTTGTTATGCGGAATATTAAAGATCCTGTTGCCCAATAATACTATCAGTCATATCTAGTTAATGTGTTTTCTTGAATAAACTATTCCACATTTGAAATATAAATTATATGAAAAATAAAAAATTATTTTTATTGTTACAGAAAAATGTTGCAGGGCAGCATTTATTTAGAATTCAAACAAGTGAGCTATAGTCAATTATCGGTAAGCCTAATTGTTAGTGATTTGAGTAGATTTATATTCGATGCAGGAATGTATGTTTATGTATTTGTGCCTGTTTCATCTTCCCCTTAAATCAACATTATATTACTAGCAAGACCTCTAAAGAATATTCTAAAATAAAACCAGAATTCATTCCTTAAGAATATATAAGTAGCATTATGGAACAGTGCTAATTTTGTGAAATAATAAAACGGGAAATCGGCAAGGAGAATTCGCCTTCTATAAATCTGGAGGACGATTTACAGAGCTTTGGAAAAAAAATATCAAACAACAGAAATGGCCATCACAACCAATACTAAACAGAATGGGGTGGGAAAAAAGAGATCACAACAATTCTCAATGATTCAGTGTCCCTTTCTTCACTCATTATTGCTTATATAATTCTCTAATCAGTGGCATGTGCCTTGCCGTTGAGATTTGCTGAGCTGGCTGCTGCATGGGCGGCATTCAACTGATAACCGTCAAGCCGTTTGGATGGAATCTTCTCTCTCAGACTCCTTCGCAAGGTTGCTGTATGATGGGCTTCATCACGGCTGGGCTGGCTCATAACATTTCCCCCGTCATCGACAACAACCTTGTCCTCAAGGTTGGGAGGATCGGGTGGTAGGTGCAGAGGGGTGACTTGAGTATCTGGACTGCCGTGGCATTTCTTGAGCTGGGACGCATGAAGGACGGGATGGATGCGAGCAGAGGGGGGCAAGTCAAGCTTGTAAGCAACGGAACCAATTCGTGCCATGACTTGATAAGGCCCGAAATAGCGACGTCCCAACTTGCTATGCTTCTGCAAACGAAGGGAGTGTTGACGAAATGGCTGGAGCTTGACATAAACCCAGTCACCAATCTCAAAGGAGAGGTCCCGGCGCTTACCATCAGCATAAAATTTCATGCGATCCTGCGCCTGCCGAAGATTGGTCTTTAACAAGTTCAACACCTTGTCTCGGTCAAGTAACTGACTGGCCACCAAGGAATTACCCGAAGAATCGCGGGCATAGCGAGGGATAGTAGGTGGAGGGCGGCCATATAGTGCTTCGAAGGGGGTCATCTGCGCAGCTGTATGGTAGGCCGTATTGTACCAGAATTCAGCCCAAGGAAGGAAGTGCATCCATGAGGAGGGATTATCTGCCACAAAACTGCGTAAATACATCTCCAAGCATTTGTTTAAGGCCTCCGTTTGTCCGTCGGATTGGGGATGGTATGCCGAGCTCATACATAAAGTAGTACCCTGCAACCGGTGAAGTTCCTTCCAAAAGTCACTAACAAATCTGGCATCTCGGTCAGAAACAATCTCGGAGGGAATACCATGAAGACGAACGATTTCCTGCACAAATACAGCAGCAATAGACACACTAGAGAAAGTCGCAGGCAAGCCAATGAAATGAACGTATTTAGATAAACGGTCAACCACAACCAATATAACAGATTTGCCTTTGGAAACAGGCAACCCCACAATAAAATCAAGCGATATTGCCTCAAAAACCATATTCGGAATTGATAAGGGTTGCAGCAAACCACCTGGGAGTAAGGAAGAAACTTTCATCTGTTGGCAAACCTGACACTCCCGAACAAAGTTGCGAACATCCTTCCGCATTGACTTCCAATAGAAATTGGAGGATAATCTGTGAAAAGTACGAGTTGTACCTGCATGTCCCCCGACTGGTGAAGAATGGAATTCGATCAAGAGTTGCTGACAAATAGGGGAAGTCGAGGGCACCACCATCCGACCACGGAATAGAAGGATACCATCAGTAAGGGTAAAACCCGGGGGCAAATGGTGCTATAATGACAGCAGCTCGAGGTCGGTGAGATTCAGCTGACGGAGTTGCTCAACAATGTCATAACGGACATGGGAGAGGGCCAAGAATTGAGATGAGGGTAGCCGCGATAAAGAATCAACCGCGGCATTTAGCTTACCAGGGCGATAAACGATCTCAAAATCGTAGCCAATTAGCTTGCTTAACCAGCGCTGTTGATCAGGAGTGTGGATGACTTGGGCTGTCAAATTCTTCAAGGGCTGTTGATCTGTTATGATTGTAAATTTGCGACCCAAAAGGTACTGCCTCCACTTTGCCACTGCCTGTGTGACAACGAACATTTCTTTTTGATAAGCAGAGGCGTGCTGCATGCGAGGGCACATCCGTTGACTGAAAAACGCAATAGGGTGTTTGTCTTGGGCTAAGACTGCTCCAACGCCGATACCATAGGCATCAGTTTCCACAGTAAAGGGTTTCCCAAAGTCTGGCAGATGGAGAACAGGGGCAGAACTCAAAAGAGACTTAAGCTGCTCAAAAGCTATAGCAGAGCGGTCCGACCATGCAAAGGCATCCTTCTTTAATAAATCCGTGAGAGGGGCAGCGATCGTTGCAAAATTTTTAATGAATCGACGATGGTAGCCAGCCAATCCCAAGAACCCGCGAAGTGCTTTCACTGTAGTGGGGACTGGCCAGTCCAGAATAGCACTAATCTTGGCGGGGTCAACAGCCACTCCTTCGTGGAAAATAATGTGACCAAGGTACCCAATAGATGTGAGAGCAAACAGACACTTCGAACGCTTGGCAACCAACTGGTTGGTGCGTAACAACTGCAGAACAGTGCGCAGGTGAACAAGATGAGACTCCAAAGTCGGACTGTAAACTAAAATATCGTCAAAAAAGATTAGGACAAACTTGCGCAAGATAGGCCGAAACACATCATTCATTAAGCGTTGAAATGTCGAGGGTGAGTTGGTTAAGCCGAACGGCATAACCAGAAACTCGTAGTGCCTATCAGGGGTTCGGAAGGCGGTCTTGGCTTCGTCACCCAATCGAATTCGGACCTGATGAAAACCAGCCAATAAATCCAACTTGGAAAAATATCGTGCACCGTTCAATTCATCGAACAACTCATCGATTGACGGATTAGGGAAACGATCCTTCACAGTGACTGCATTGAGTGCTCGGTAATCCACACAGAATCGCCATGTCCCATCTTTCTTC
>JANKOD010000002.1:15614292-15654979 GCA_026284645.1 Erythroxylum acuminatum | reverse complement strand
TCTGTAAGGGAGAGGTATCCGTACCCTTATAAGGCGTACTTCGTTCCCCTCTTCAACCGATGTGGGATCTCACACTCTCCACCCCCCGTAGGGCCCTGCCCTCTTTGGGGCCCAACCTAGCTTGGTACAATGGCTCGGGTACTGGCTCTAATACCAATTGTAACAGCTCAGACCACCCACCCATAGATATTGTCCTCTTTTGGCCTAGCTATCAAGGTTTTGTTCCTCCCACACACTCGCTCAGGAGAACAAGTCTGCAAGGGAGGCCTAACCTCCTCCTGGTCCAACCGACCCGAGTACTGGCTTTGATACCACTTGTAACATCCCAGATCACCCGCTTACAGATATTTTGTAACAGCCCAGACTACCCACCCACAGATATTGTCCGCTTTGGGCCCAGCTCGCACGGTTTTGTTTCTTCCACACACTCGCTCGGGAGAACGCGTCTGTAAGGGAGAGCTATCCGTACTCCTATAAGGCGTACTTCGTTCTCCTCCCCAACCGACGTGGGATCTTACAATTCACCCCCTAGGAAGCCCAATGTCCTCACTGGCACAACGGCTCAGGTACTGACTCTGATACCATTTGTAACAGCCTAAACTAGCCGCCCACAGATATTGTCAGCTTTAGGCCCAGCCCGCATGGTTTTGTTCCTCCCGCACACTCTTGCAGGTCCAACCGGCCCGAGTACTGACTGTGATACCACTTGTAACATCCCAGATCACTCGCTTACAGATATTGTCTACTTTGAGCCTCGGCCCAGCCAAGCCCTCATGGTTTTGCCTTTCCCGAGGCCTTCCCAAGAGGTCACCCATCCTAAAACTACTCTTACCCAAGCACATTTAACCTTAGAGTTCCGATGAACCAGCGTAGGACGCTGGGCCCTATAGGGGGTGAAGAGTGTGAGATTCCATATCGGTTGGAGTGAGGAACGAAGTACACCTTACAAGGGTATGGATACCTCTCCACCATAGACGCGTTCTCCCGAGCGAGCGTGCGGGAGGAACAAAACCTTGATGGCTAGGCCGAAAGAGGACAATATCTGGATGAGTGGGTGGTGATACTATGTGTCAACTCAACCCTAAAAGACGCGTTTTCTATGGCCTAATGCACCGGATCCCATCGAAACTCCGAGGGTAAATGTGCTTGGTGAGAGTAGTTCTAGGATGGGTGACCTCCTTGGAAGTCCTCGGGAAAAGCAAAACTGTGAGGGCTTGGCTAGGCCAAGGCCCAAAATGGACAATATCTGTAAGCGGGTGATCTGGGATGTTACAAGTGGTATCAAAGCTGGTACCCAAACCGTTGTACCAGCTAGGCTGGGCCCCAAAAAGGGTTGGGCTTTAAAGGGGTGGAGAGTGTGAGATCCCACATCGGTTAGAGAGGGGAACGAAGTACGCCTTATAAGGGTACAGATACCTCTCCCTTGTAGATGCGTTTTTCATGGCCTAATGCACTAGATCCCATCGGAACTCCGAGGTTAAATGTGCTTGGGTGAGAGTAGTTATAGGATGGGTGACCTCTTGGGAAGGCCTCGGGAAAAGCAAAATTGTGAGGGCTTGGCTAGGCTAAGGACCAAAGCGGACAATATCTATAAGCGGGTGATCTAGGATGTTACATGGTATTCCTAGTACAAACTTGAATCTTTACTCTTTCAAATCATCTTCTTCATTTTGCTCCTCGTTATCTATGTCATCGGTTCAAACCTTGCTTTTGAAATCACTTAGGATTTTAGACCTAACAATAGTTATGTTAGTAGATGAAGATGCAGATTTAACATCAAGCAATTTGGTGTGTAGAGTAAGGTTGGGTTTTAATTACCTATGGATACCTTATGACATTGTGGACATATTTCTTCCAAAAGGAAGTAAGTAGAGGTAGTGGTATAAAGCTGATATATGTTAGAAAATTGAGAATGTTATAGCACACAAAGGTTTTCAAAAGGATAAGAGGCTTGAGCCTAAGAACAAGTGGGTTCAGAGGATGAGGAACTTAAATTTTTGTGGCATTTTTTTTAGTGAAGATGCATTTTTTGAAGTTAAGATCATGCTTGATGAGCGTGCAGCTAGATGGGGATTGAAGAAATAAGAGGACCAAAGCTCAAATGTTTAAAGATTAAAGGGTCACGATTGAAACATAAAACTAAACCAAGTAAGAATATGATCAAAACCAATAGTGAGGACGCAGTCTTTTCTTAACACACCGCTAAGAAGTCGTTGAACTAGAACTTGCATCATCATCTTCTTCTTCATCGCTGTGACCACCACTACCAGAACCAGTAGCGAGAATCAGGAACAAAAGACATGAGCTTGCAAGGATCAGACCATCAAAACTAAGCCAAAGATGAGGAGAAGTGGACTTGGAAGTGACAAAGTATTAGTTATAGCAGATATATTTAATGGCGAAGAATGCAAAAGAGAGGCCTTGTGAGAGTTGGACTCCACGAACAACAGGGAGAGGAAGGAATTTGTAAAGAAATGACATGAGGTTTGTAGCACTGAGGATAAGGAGAGTGGAGGCATTTCTTTACATCTTTTCCACTTAAACATCCCCATGAACAATAATGGAAGTCTAAAGTAAGAGTGACTTATCACACACAAGAGAAGTGAAAGAAAACAAAAATAACAAAGAATTTGAATTACCAATTTATTTTAAATTATGCTACATCAACAATATATTTATTTTCAATTATGCTACAGTAAATGTGAGATTCTTTAAAGGAGTTCGTTAAATGGTTGTTTTAGGAGATGAAGATGATTGGAAGAGAAGGCAGTGAAGGTGGTAGGTTTTTTCGTTGATCTCTAGTTGCAGAGAAATCTTTGGAGGCAAGTAACAAGAATAACCCAAAAGAAAATGAAGCATAAAATATGAAAACAAACAGGAAAAGTGTATACTTAGAGAAATCTAAGCACAGAAGACACAGGAGATGCTGAAAATGCTAAAGGCAGTCCAAAGAAACCATATTTGATATTGTTTTTCTGAACAAAAAAACCTATTTTAAAAATATACAAAAATGTGATTTTTTATGTTTTTGTAAACTTGCTGTGGTTTTCTTATTTTTAA
Organism: Erythroxylum acuminatum; assembly: GCA_026284645.1. Taxonomy (NCBI): domain Eukaryota; kingdom Viridiplantae; phylum Streptophyta; class Magnoliopsida; order Malpighiales; family Erythroxylaceae; genus Erythroxylum; species Erythroxylum acuminatum. Next base: position 15,651,919 of record JANKOD010000002.1, on the reverse strand, counting down.
AAACAAAAAATGGAAACAAGTCGTAACCAAACATGTTTTAAGCATCTTTTTCTTTTTTTACGAAACAACAAAAAACCAAAGAAAAAAAACCAAACAACCCCTAAAATTAGATTTCTTTTTCATTCCCAATCATGCTTTTAATATAGTTTTTAATTTGATCCTTTAATATCTTGTCATGATATATTTAAGTTTCTATAAAGTATTTGATATGAGTATTTTAATATAATTATGAAAATATTGATTTTTTATCATTGTGACTGAATGAAATTTTCAACACCTATATAGGAGATCTATGGTAAGTATAATTACCATACGCTTGCTAGGCTTGAAACAAGTTTGTTTAACCTACATAAATAATATGAAAACACATATAATTACTACTATTTCATATTTATCTCGGAATTGCTAACATATAATATTTGTTACGAAAACCTTCTTAAGTAACATCAATATGTTCGTTATACTTATTTGGCCAATTGTAAAAGATTAGATTGTTTTATCCTAAAGTCTTATTCCAAGCAATTGAGATCAATTTTCTCTTGAGTTTCCTATTCAGTCATAACTATTATGATTGATGCTTCTGCTATGTACTTCAAAATCCATTATGACAATCCATTGTTGCATTTTCTCATGCATCAATAGTTGCATTTTCTCATACTTATCTATATTAGTTTATATTCTATAGTCAATCGATTTATTGTGTATGTAATTATTTAAAGTCAATCTTTATTTTATATATATTTAGATGTATATGATAAAGTCCACAGGATAAATGTACAATGTAAATGAAATTATAATGAAATCATAATTATGAGATTTATATTACGTTTATGTTTTATTCCTAAATTGCTCTTAGTAAATGTTCTATTAATATTGGACACTAATAAAGTGTAAAAAACTAGCACATATTATATTTCTTCTTTACGAAGGAAGTAGTCAATCTTATAGACTAAAGTATGAAGATACTTAAACAAACATGTGGGTACTTATTACACAATAAGTTATTTGGAACATTACTTGTATGTCTATAAAAATTTTCATTGTGATGATTGTATAAGTGATCTTTTGACTTAAGATCTCTAAAGTATCTCATATAGGGATTGTTATATTTTGATGCTACATATGATCTATTCTAGTCAAGAGTAGTTCAATTGATAATTATTAGATATAACATAAACTATATAGAGATAATTGAGTGATCAATATAAGATTCATTGCCCTAAAGTGATTAAGAAGAATGCTCCATTTTTCTTGATCAATATAATTTAGGAAATCCTTGTCCAAGATGGAATGACACTTTATAAAATAATTTACAAATGTCATTAATTAGATTCAATTACTAATGGTAGAAAACTATTATGATTAGACTCAAATATAATAGACATCATTTTCATGTTCTATGTCTAAGCAAAACATTGTATAATGAAAAAATTGAATTATATGAAAAAATATGCACAAAAAGGTTAGTAAAAACTATAACTTTCCTAAATATTTAGGTGGTCATGATTCGTTGCTAAACACCAATCTTGATTTATGGATATACATTATTTAATTAAAGAAATAAAGATAAATTAAAGGAGTTTAATTTATCGAATTCTAAATATAATTTAAGGTTATAATTTATATCCATTACCATTAAAGGACCTAATAGGTCACACACAAAGAATGAGTTGAACAGAGAAAAGATGCTTCAGATTGGACTTGATTATAAAGTTTAAGAAACTTTAGAATCAAATATAAAATTTTTAATAAATAAGGACCAATATAAGATATTTAATCTTTATTGAGCAAAATTAGTATTTAATTAGAATTAATTCTAATTCTAATTATAGTTTAATTGAAATTAGAATTTTTTTTCAATTAAATTACTAAAAGGTCAAAGCCCCATTATAAAGATGTTTAGACTCCAACATAGCTAACACTTTTTGCCTAACTCTCTTTACAATAGTTGTAGAGTTCTCTCAACATGTTTTGTAGATACCACTAGAGGTCAGATTTGTGTACCACCAAGTCGATTTTAGAAACTGTTTGAAGGAAATTACAAAAAGCTAAAAAAGCTTCATAATAATGTACAAAGTATAATTCATTCTTTATTATATTTTATGTTTTAATCATTTTATAGAATTTTAAGTTATCTGACCTTTCAGAATGTCCTAATTGTTAAATTTAAAAAAGGGAGTTCCTCTAAATTAGAATAAGTAAGAAATATAATTTTTTGAAAATTGTTTTCAATTAAATTTCAATTAAAAGAGTCTACATAATTGGAACTAGTTTCTAATTGAAATTAAATTTCTATCTAAAATAGGAATTTAATTTATTTAGTAATCAATGGGCTTAATCTAATTTAATTATCCAAGGAGTTGAAAATATTATTTTATATTATGAAGATCAATAACTATAATCAAACAAGGCTTGATGTTTTTATGCACATAATTTGATTATATGTGCGCAAATGCATGTGTTAATATATGTTTGATATATTATGTATGTTGCATTGCATGTTTTATATGTATGATTTTATTATATATACTTTTTTATTTGATGAGACGAATAAAATTAAATCTCTCTTTAAATTATTAAGTATAAGTTTTGAACATTATGGTTTCCTTCCATTATTATAGGAATAAACCAGAGTTCTATTTCTTTTAAGCTTATTGAGCAACTTAAGATCACTTTAACTTGAATATGTTTAGTTTTATTTAACTGAATCTATGTGAATTCGATGAGTAAAAATTATGATCATGTGAATTTAGAGGCTAGGATAGGAATAATATATAACATATGTTTACGAAAAAAATTTATCACCTGGTGGATCTAAGAGTCATATGAGATATGAATGATAAAGTCGTTATCTACCCAATTTAAGTTTAGTTAGTTTGTTGAGCAAACTTAAGATCAACTAAATTTAAATTAGATCCTAGTTTACTAGAGAGATTTAAGTAATCTTTTTGAATTGTAGTAACTGCTATTATTTTGAACAAATAGTGGGAGTAACTAAATACATGATTAAAGTCCTAATCTTATTCAGTAGTAATGACATATAACCAATACTCATTTTTCTTACATTTATATTTTATTTTAAGTAAAAACTACCCTTGGTTAGTATAATTGATACTAAGTTAATGAACTTAATTTCTTGGACATATGTTTGGTTTAAAAAGAGGTATCAAAGATAGAAAAGTTGTATATCCATTATGCGATTTTATTATTATCCCAATTGAAGATTTATGAAGTTATAGAGATATTTCAATATCATATAGATGACAAAATATAATGAAATTTAAGTTGACTAATAACTTATAAACTTTAATGACAACATGTAAGATATATGTATAATGCAAGAGGTTGTATAAAGTATAATTGAAAGATATAGTATGTTGATGAAATTGTTTCGTTTAATTTAATATACTAAAAGCATGAATGTAGACTACAATTAAAGGCTTTTCTATATTATGACAATATTTATCATAAGAAAAAAATGATTGCATAATTTTTCTTGCCAATATGTGATATGATAAAGATCATGTCTATATTTATAATTCATGCATTTAAGCATACAATACTAAAATTGTATTTAACATTACTGTAATGTTCAAGGAATGACAAGAAACAAATTATTAAGTAAAAGTAACTGATCCAAGTTTATATAAATAATTTGTATATGTTGGACAAAAGGAGACTTATACTTAATATGAGTGGCAAGAATTCAAAGTTGGATAATCGAGACTCTCTTTTTATTCCATGTTGGTTAAATCAATATGATGAGAACCATAAAGTTATATAAAAGAATATATGTATCCTTTTGATTATGAATCATATATAACTTGTGAAACTTGTTAAATGAACGAATAACTAAATCAACCTTTAGTGAAAGAATGGTGATGGTATTAAATATTTAAATCTTATACATGTGATGTGATGGATGTAATAATAATTCATATAAGGATGATACTTGTATTTTATTATATTACTAATGACTTTATATGACATAGTTATATTTATTAACTGAAACATTAATTTAAAATTTTGAAAAGTTTAAATTGTTTAAATGTAAATAAAAATTAGGCATTGAGAATGTTGAATCATTTTGATGAGATAGATATGGTAAGATCCACATTTTTTATTATTTATAGGGAATGAGATCCATTAGTGAATACCTCTATAACTAAACTCTACGATGTTATGTATTTATGCAAGGAAAAAATATAATATGAGATATTATAAAACGCATTATTAAATTTTTCTATAGTTATGCCTAGTAGAATAACTTACCTTAAATATTTCTAATTAAATCAATTAGCAATATTCCATATTAGATACATAATAATATGGCTTTGATAGAGACAAAGTTAATAATTTTAGGATGTGATACTTATTTGAAGCATATATTATTCAACAAGTTTAGAACTAATTCAGATTTTTTGAAAGTTATGAGATATTCAGAAGGTTGGATATAATCTTTAAAACCCATTGAATAAAATGGTTGTTTCATTGTATACTTATAAGAGAATAGTTCCCAAGATAAGTAGGAGGAGTAACATGAAATTTGAAAGGTTCAAATATGATGAAAATACATCCAATTAGAATGAATGCCTTTATTGATATATTTGATGTATAGTTAAGCATTATAAGACATGTAAAGATTCACTTTCATAATTAATTCAAACAATTGGTATTGGAGTTGATTGTGAATTTATAATATCTATAAGAAGGTTAAGTATAATTGTCCTCTTTAGTGGGAGTATACAAAAATATATTGCTCATAGAGAAAAATAATTCATATTTTTAATTATTGAACCCACGATTGCCCAAGAACAACTTTTATTGGTTATGAATATATAGCAACTTAATTGTGGGACTTAGATTTATAGAGTTAGATGTCAAAGCTATTTACCTATTCTAGTCCAAAAGCATAGATAATATACTAAAGGTGTTTAGTATTTGAAGTAGCTGATACTTATAAAGTATTAAAGATAGCCATTATTCTATATATTAGAAGATATTTGAGTTTAAGGTCTTATGGATATTAACTTTAGAAATAAATCCTAGTTAAGGTATATTTTGCTTAAAAAATGTTGTTTTGAGATTGGAACGATTTCAATGTAGCATTAACTACTAATCAAACCAAAATATATTTTTCATTTAGTAGAAATGATTATTTGGATCAATAAGTTCTTTAATGAACTTAGTATAGATCATTGCATTATTCAAACAGTAATTTACTATGGAACATAAGTGCCAATGTGCACGCAAAAGAAACTAAGGTCTCATCAAAGATCCAAGTATACATTTAGATACTTTCTCTTGATTGTGATAATAATTAAATAAAAGTTGTAAGATATAAGTAAGCGCTTACTATAAGAATCTTGTAGAATTCTTTCACTAAACCATTTTCCTAACAGTGGCATGATTGTCATATGGTGATATGTTGTAAGTTACTTAAATAATTGGCTTAGCACAAGTGGGGGATTGTTGGTTTATATCGTAGAGCCAATAAGTTTGTTGTAGTTTAGTGATATAATTATTTAAAGTCATTGTTCATCTTGTACATATTTAGATATACATGATAAATTTCATGGAATAAATGTACATTGCAATTATGATGAGATCATAATAATGAGATTCATATTGCATTTATATATTATTCATAAATTACTTTTAGTTATTTTATATTAAGATTAGACATTAATAAAGTATTAAAAGACTAGCACATGTTATGTTTCTACCTCATGAAAGAAGTTATCAATCTTATAAAATGAAGTGCAAAGATACTTAAACAAATATATGGGTGCTTGTTAGAGAACAAGTTTAGTAAACTAACCCCATACGATAATTCTATTTGAAACATTATTGGTATGTTTATGAAAATTTTATTGTAATGATTATATAAGTAGCCATTTGACTTAAAATCTCTAAAGTATATCACAGAAGAGTTGTTATGTTTTGATACTACTTAAAACCTATCATAGTCAAGGATAGTTTAATTGGTAGTCATTGATATGACATAAATTACAAGCAAATAGTTAAGTAATCAATATAAAATTTCTCATCTTAAATTAATTAGGGAGCATATCCTATTGTTTTTTATTAGTATTGATTCGAGAAATTTTTGACCAAGATGAAATGACATTTTATAAAATATTTTACAAATATTATTAATAGAATCAATTACTGATGATAGAGAACTAATATGATTGGAATTAAATAAGTAGATATTAATTTTATGTTATATATTTAATCGAAATATTATATGATGAATTTATACGAAAAATTGTGCATAGAAAATTTACTCAAAACTATTTTGATATTCTTAAATATTTAGGTGGTAATGATATGTTGCTAGATGTCAATCTTGATCTATAAATATAAATTGTTTAATTAGATAATTAAAGATAAATTAAAATTTTTTAATTTATTTGATCCTAAATATGATTTTAAGTAATCTTGACTTTCAGAAAATTGAATGAAAAAATTTTCATTCTTATTCCATTGTGTGTCATATCATATTCCGCCCCAATTTTCTAACAATATATACATTAGAATTTTTTTAGTTTATAAATAATTGTTGATGTTAAGCATTTTCAATAATTTGTTTTATAAAGGGCTTGCTTGTTCTTAAGATTTTTTAAATATTATGTTGCCCTTATCTTTGCTCAAAACTGTAATGTTTTAATTTTGAGAGCATATGAAATAAATGCTCAACATATAAGCAAGTTTAGACATATGTCTATGGATACAAATATGAACCAAAAATTAATCTTAGTATCATACTATATTAATCAGTTTGACCCCTAGAGAACACAATATTAGAATGATTTGAATCACCAAAGTCTTTAAATGATGACACCGTCTTCAGCCCACCTTTCAATGTCCTTCTAAGCTGCACCTTCCTATCAATTTATACATCTGTGCATAGAAGCACATATTGACCCTTTCTCTACGTATCGAGTAGCCCGGCGTCTCATCTCCTCTACAAATCCATCAAAACTTTGGGTCTTAAAGTATCAACCTATTAATCTATTCCATTGCCCACTTGCAAATGTAGACGAAAATTTTCACTTCATAAATTCATAGTAATCATCTGAATAGAAGAAGGGTTGGCAGTGCTTCATTCTTTACTTCATTGGTTGTCGTCGGTGGCTCCAAAAAGGGTGTCCTGTTTTCAAGAGTGGTGAGTTGATGATGATGATGAGTATATGGAGCTGCAATGGTTAAATCAAGATTAAGATTAGAAGAAACAGCAGAAGTTTCGTCTTCGAGACAACTTGCTGAGTCAGAAATCTTATTATTGTCCTGGTTAGACTTTTTGGATATATAATTACATGCATCTTTCTGTGAGTCAGAAGACGGTGACAATCTCTGCGGTTGAGGATGAGCAAGAATTTGGTTGAGTCGATGATTATTAGGGTCAATTCCCATGGATATGAGCTTTTTCCTGATATGAGAGTTCCAGTAGTTCTTCACCTCGTTATCTGTCCTTCCGGGCAGTCTTCCCGCTATCAATGACCACCTAACAGCCAACCGGCTTAGTTTTTTAGCTTAGGAACATCATAATGTCATTATAAATTATATGTACCAGAATAATGTGACAAACACTAAAGATGATATTCTCATTTTAGTTATCCAGATAACATACTGACTGAATTACTATAATAAATCAATGCCAAACACTTTTTTTTTTTTTTTGGAGAAACCCAAACACATATTCACATGCTACATACATGTCTATGAACGGTGAAAATGTGAAAGAGATCATGACTTTATTAATTAACTGGAATTGATGGCAAATCAATCACATTCAAGAAAAATATACCTGTTGCCAAGAAGAGCATGGAGCTTAATAATGAGGTCTTCTTCATCTTGACCAAAATTTCCTCGTTTGATGTCGGGTCTAAGATAGTTTATCCATCTTAGCCTGCAACTTTTTCCACAACGGTGCAAACCTGAAATTGTACGTTTAACTAGTCTGATTACAAAGTTGCAAAGTTCATGTACGGCGCACTGATATAAGCAGGAATAATTATACGTATTCTATATGATCGCTAGGCTACCCCAAAATTATGAATACCAATGAGGAGCATTTTAGAGATTAGGGTTTGACTTCTGTTGGTAGTTTACCAGAATTCCTGAAACCTGAAAGCAAAATGCAAACATGGAGGTATATACATACCAGCAGCCTTAGGGAGGGAACGCCAACCACCTTCACCGTGAGCTTTGATGTAGTCGACGAGTTTTTGGTCTTCTTGCTTGGACCAAGCTCCTTTATTGTTTCCTTCTTTGTCACAGCAAGGCTTTCTCATTGTTGTCTTCCCCAGTACTCCTCTCCGATATACAGACAGAAATGGAGATGGTGGTTGATGCTTAGGGGCTTGGAGAGAAGGAGAGAAACAAGGCAATTCGAAGTCCAAGATGATTAAAATTTATACAGACAGGAGTTGAGAGGGAGTCGTGGGCTTTGACTATTGGACTGGTTGTTTTTGGTGTTTAGGTGAGTTGAAAATGCGCCTACAGTTGCAACGGATAAGGTCTTCCCTTTCAACTCTTTCCATTAGCTTACCGTTAAGTAACCATCCCTTTCCTTACCTACATGTGATTTTTCATTAATTGCAAGTTTTTTTTTCAGGTTTCCTATCTACTGAAATCTGCTTTAAAACCTTTTTTCGGATGGAAGTTTTTCAGGTAAAGCTAACCTCATAATGAATTGAATTTAAGTACTATTCCGAATTAACACTTTTGATCAATATCTTTCAGTGATTTTCTCCTATTGATCAAAACTTTAACAAAACTATGAAGTTCACGGCATCTTTGAAATATGTTATAGAACAAACCAATCTCTATTGACAATCAAAATGCTTACGGATCATCCCATGTTTCCATTAACAAACTTATGTCCTTTTTAATGGACAGATGAATCAGAATATCATTACACTAACACATTAGTACATGAATATCATTAAGCCTCCAGTTTCGTTGCTTGAAATTCGTAACAGGTTCTTATTCACGATTCATAACGACAAATGTAAGTGTTGTCTACGTCCATCTTCCATTCTCGGTTCTTAATCAGCGAAGTTAACGTTCTTCAGGAAGGTTTCTCACGTCTCTTAGCCGTGCAACATGCAGGAAACGTTATTAGGACAAGCTAGCAGGAAATTCCACAAACTAAATTAAAAAAGCTCAACGACCAGATTAGTTAATTAACTTATGATGTGCACGCCTTCAAAGCTAGATGAGGCTTTGCCGCACATCAACAGCTTCTGCTTCATGCAAAAGAGCTCTACTTCCTGTAACAGGATCAAGTTACGGAAACAAAACATTTTAAAAGTTTCTACTCAGATCCTTTCTATTTGATTTCATATGAATTTTATTAATACAACGTATATACAAACAGACACGGAATAGTATAACATCTTTAAAGTTCCAGTTAGTTCCAGAAAAAGGTTCATTGTCATATACTATTCCGTACATTGCTTCATTGGTTTTCACTTCTGGATCTTAGTTCTTTACCGAAAGGTATTACTTCCAATACCTCTTTTAGAATTTCACGTTCGATCGACAGTAGTTTGAAAGCTTTTGCCATCATCAATGACCCTGTCTCTAGACAATCTCATTTGACTGATCGGTGAATGATATCCTCTAAAGTTCCATCTAACATTCAACCTTCGACAAATTGCAAGCCATTTGGTTATCGAGGAGAAGTGGCTTTAATCGGTTTCTGATGCCCGGTTATGACACAAATCCTGGAAGGAAGCTTATGTTTCATAGTTATTAACTTGTGTAACGAACAACATTTAACTTCTGCGAATATTGATAGTACAAGATGTAACAAACTGGAACTTTGAATCTAGATGTTATAATATTAATGCCCTAAACTGGCATACGAAAGCCAGTGACATTCATTTCTTGACCAACGGATGGGAACTTGGGATATACCGACCAGTCTATTCCAGGTTAATTATTTCTTGGAAACGTTATAAGTCACCTTATCATATGGTCAAACAATGTGTATTACTAAACGTAGTTTGGTTGTGTTGGAAAATGGAGCAATTATGTTAGTGGAGCAATTAATTAAACTTGATTCATTTATTTGGTTAATGTATTTTTTTATGCATGTATCTCTATATTCAAGAACTTGTAATTTCTAAGAGTTAAGTTGAATAAAATAAGTTCATTGTATCTTATGTATTATGAGATGTCTTATACACCTATAAATACCTCATGTACTAGTACATTTGAAATCAAGTCAAGAAGTCAAGAAATCAAAGTGAATTTACAAAGAGAGTTTGAGTGTTCTACTTTCTCTACTTATCTCCTTGTTTTCCTACAAAGTGGCATCAAGAGCTTGGTTGTTTGAAAAATGTCTAGCTCTGTTGTTGCAATTCCCAAACTCACAAAAGAGAATGATGATAATTGGTATGTTCATATGTAGGTAATTCTTAGCTCTCAAGATGAGCGGGAGATGGTAGAGCAAGGCTATGAAGAACCCACAAATGAAGGAGTATTTGAATCAAGCCTAAAGTAAACATGTTGCAAAGTATAGATGCATCATATGACTTGCTTATACTATGCATTGACCATATCTTCCAGCTGTTAAGATTGTAACAACTGTACATATTATTAGCTAGTAATTAGGGAGATTGTATTCAAATTTATCCTCGAGTAAATAGGATTTAGTTTGTTTAACTCTTGTATTTAAACCATTGAAAGTCAATACAATAAGCATTTTCCCTATCAAGTGTTAATTTCTATATGGTATCAGAGCCTCTAATCTCTAGCCGAACAAAACCAGTTTTTTTCTCCAACAAAATGACAAACCCTTCCTCCAACAATGTCGTTAACGCCGACAACACAAATGCCCCAAACCTGATCGTCCAGTTTAATCCTGCGTCTCAACTCCCGATCAAACTAACCGGAAGTGTTAATTTCTCCACCTGGAAGGCTCAATTCTCAATGCTAATGCACGGGCACGATCTCTTTGACCACCTAGATGGCACACAAACAACCCCCTCTCGCACTACTGGCTAAACTCAAACCCCAAACCCAGCCTACAGCCTGTGGTTCCGTCAAGATCAACTCATTCAGAATGTGCTCATGGCCTCGGTTGATCCAACCATTGCCCCAACTGTTGCTAATGCCGCCTCTGCTCAACGTGCGTGGGAAGCCCTCCATGCTGCCTATGCCAACAAATCTCAATCTCGTCTCTTTAGTCTACAGATCAACTTGCTCGCCTCAACAAGGACACTCAATCCATGTCCGACTACCTTCATCGCGTCGGGGTACTTGCTGATGAACTTGCCCAAGCCGGTGCCCCTCTTGCTAATGAGGAGTTGGTTGTTCAAATCTTGAGAGGTCTCGGATCGGATTATTGTGAGATATTCGCTGCAATTCAGGCTCGAGATACAACCATCACCTATGAAGATCTTTACGATAAGCTTCTTGATCATGAAGTCTTCATTCAACATGAAGAATCGAAAAAGCCAACTGCCACAATCACTGCTGCTGTGGCTCAACGCACCAAGCAGGCCAACAATTACAACAACAGAAACAATCGGCGAAACCAGCAGGGATGGCGATCGACTAATCGACTAGAAAATCTGCCCATGCAATGGCGCAACGCGAATTGAGGCAATATGTGGCGGGAGAACAGTGGTGGTGGTGAACCAATCCGTTGTCAATTATGCCGCAAACCTGGTCATGAGGCGAATGTGTGTCGATCTCGGTCTCACAATCATTTCGAAGCCAAAGCCAATTATGCAATGGGGCATTCCAATCATAACAACTCTTGGCTGCTTGATTCTGGTGCTTCGCATCACATGACATCCGAGCCCTGTGACATGCCCGAATACTTTGGCACTGATGGTATTACTGTTGGCAATGGTATGAAAATCCCAATCACCCACTTTGGTTCAACTCAATTAATAGCATCAAATACTGCCTTTAAGCTTCCTAACACTCTTTGTGCACCAGATATTAAACGAAACCTCATTTCGGTGTCGCAATTTTGTCAAGATAATCTAACATCCATTGAATTTTTTCCCGCTTCTTTTTGTGTGAAGGATCTTCAAATGAGGACACCATTGGTGCACGGACAGAGTAGAGATGGCTTGTACGAGTGGCCCCAACCAATAACCAAACCACCCCGAGCCTTCACTGTCAACAAAAACACCTCTATTGATGTTTGGCATCATAGATTAGGTCATCCCCACTTACGGATTCTGCATTTCATTTGCAGCAAATTTTCTTTACCAATTTCAAAACAAGACAATTTTACATCTTGCAACTCTTGTCAATGCAATAAATCGCATCGAAAACTGTTTAAAGAATTTAGTATCTTGAGTACAAAACTGCTGCAAACCATTTTTAGCGATTTATGGGGTCCCTTACTAGTGCTTTCGATAGATAAAAAATTATACTACTGTATTTTTGTTGATCAATTCACCAAATATACCTGGCTTTACACCTTGAAAAACAAAAGTGAAGTGAAAGAAATCTTTGAAACACTTCGACCATTGCTTGAAAAACACTTTGATACTAACATTCTATCCTTTTACACCGATGGAGGCACTGAATACAAAAGCCTTAACCCTTATCTTATATCAAATGGCATAGAACATCTAGTGAGTCCCCCATACACACCACAAAGAGTTGCAATAGTTGAGCGTCGCCATCGCCACATTGTTGAAACGACAAAAGCCTTAACGACCGAAGCCTCTATCCCACCGTCCCTCTAGTCCTTTGCTTGTCAATATGCTTTGTACCTCATCAATAGACTGCCCACCCCGTTGCTCCAATACAAATCGCCATATGAGCAACTTTTCAAGAAACCACCAACATACGACACCTTAAAAAGCTTTGGCAGCCTATGTTACCCATGGCTTCGGCCATATACCAAACATAAACTCGAACCAAGATCGACTCCTTGTGTGTATTTGGGTGTCTCCCTTAGTCATCATTGCCATATTTGCTTTGACCCTGTGCAATCCAAAATTTACTTGTCGCGAGATGTAACATTTGTCGAAACTGAATTCCCCTACCAACACCGGTTCAAACATTTGCTGCACCAAACAAAATCCATTGAATGGGATATGTTCCCTGTCCACAGCCGTGATCACCAGCCACCAATTGATTCGCCAACCTCTGACCTGCCCCCCGAACTGTCGCAACCAATAAATGTGCCATGTTTCACTATAGCTGCTGCCCTTGCTCCACCGATCCCACCGAGACAAGTCATCACCTCCACTGCTGTGCCAATGGCATCCTCGATCACCCAAGGTACACACTTGATCACTACTTCTTCTCCCATATCAATTACTGCCACAACACAAACACTTGCACCACCTAATGTTACACCCGCAAACCAACCTGAACCCCAGCAGTCTACTACGCCTGAAACTATGCCACAACCAGCCGTGAATACAACCCCTCGGATTATTACCCGTTCCCAAAATAATATCTTTAAACCGAAAGCAAAATTTAATTGCCTAGCTAGCCTATCTCCCGATGTCACACCTACCACTGTTAAACAAGCCCATAAACACTCAGAATGGAGGGATGCTATGAAAGCATAATTTGATGCATTAATAAGAAACCAAACATGGGAATTGGTTCCTCACAATAAAACAAAAAATATTGTTGCTTGTAAATGGCTTTTCAGGATCAAATGGAAACTGGATGGGACAATAGACCGATACAAAGCACAGCTAGTTGCAAAGGGATTTACACAACGTCCGGGTATTGATTATCACTCTACCTTCAGTCCGGTGGTCAAGCAAACAACGGTTCGGGTCGTTCTCTCTATTGCCATCACTAAAAATTGGGTGATTCGGCAACTTGATGTTAACAATGCATTCTTTCAAGGTGATCTTCAAGAAGAAGTTTATATGTCTCAACCACCCGGATTTGAATTTAAAGCTGCACCTAATCATGTCTGTCGACTTCGGAAGGCTATCTATGGTCTAAAACAGGCTCCTTTAGCATGGTATACGGCTCTCACAAATTACTTGCAAGAGCTTGGCTTCATCAAGTCCAAATCTGATCCTTCCCTCTTCACATTGTGCATTGGATCAATTCAAGTAATCACATTGGTTTATGTCGACGATATCATCATCACAGGCAGCCATGAATTTGTTGTAGCACAAGTAGTCACCTCCCTTGCAAGCCGGTTTTCGATAAAAGATCTTGGGCAGCTGCATTATTTCTTGGGAGTTGAGGTAATGCGAAATGCAAACAGCTTATTCTTGACTCAAACTGGCTATGTTGAGGAGCTCCTTACTGCTGAAAATATGCACAAATGCAATGCTGCTCCAACACCTATGAGTAGCACCGAGGCACTTACTTTACATGATGGTGCACCCTCATTCGATGCCACACGGTATCGCATGGTGCTTGGGAAGCTACAATACTTATCTTTCACACGCCCAGATATCAATTACTCGGTAAACAAGCTCTCTCAATTCATGCATCAACCATCTGAGGTACATTGGAGAGCACTGAAACGAGTTCTTCGCTATCTGCGAGGAATGTCGAAGCTTGGTTTGCGACTGCTTCGAACAAAAGACTATGCCTTGTCCATGTACACGGATGCAGATTGGGCAGGTGATCTCGATGGACGGAACTCAACGTCGGGTCAGATACTATTTCTAGGGGGCAATCCAATTAGCTGGGCGTCCAAGAAACAACAGACTGTCGCTCGATCATCCACTGAAGCTGAGTTTAAAGCGGTAGCTAATTCAGTCTTTGAGGTGAGTTGAGTTCAAAATTTGCTGAGTGAACTTCGCGTAAACCCCACAGCCACTCTGACAATCTATTGTGACAATGTTGGTATGCTCTATCTAAGCAAGAACCCGGCCATTAACACTCGAATGAAGCATGTTACTGTAGACTTCCATTATGTTCGAAACAAAGTCCAGCAAAATCAAATCAAAGTTGTTCATGTACATGCCAAGGATCAACTTGCTGACACTCTTACAAAACCTTTGGCAAAGTCTATCTTTCATCACCATTTGTCCAAGCTCAGAGTTGCTTCCAACTGCAAGCTTGAGGGGGGCGTATAGATGCATCACGTGACTTGCTTATACTATGCATTGACCGTATCTTCCAACTGTTAAGATTGTAACAACTGTACATATTATTAGCTAGTAATTAGGGAGATTTGTATTCAAATTTATCCTCGAGTAAATAGGATTTAGTTTGTGTAACTCTTGTATTTAAACCATTGAAAGCTGTTCAATACAGTAAGCGTTTTCCCTATCAAATGTTAATTTCTATACAAAGGAATCGTAAAATGGATCAACATGCTCTTAGCATTATTCATGTGACATTAAATGATGAAATGTACTAGAAAGTGTCAAGTGCAACAAAGGCAATGCAAGCATAGGATATTCTTCAAAACGTTCACATAGGAGTTGAGAAGGAGAAAAAAAACGCATCTTCAAACTTTGGGAGGTGAGTTTGAATCCTTGCAAATGGAGAAGTTTGAATCTATTCATTATTATTTTACAAGAAGTCTTGACAACTACCAATCAAGCGAGGAGATATAGCAAAAAATTAAAAG
The DNA here is from genome assembly GCA_026284645.1 of Erythroxylum acuminatum. Taxonomy (NCBI): domain Eukaryota; kingdom Viridiplantae; phylum Streptophyta; class Magnoliopsida; order Malpighiales; family Erythroxylaceae; genus Erythroxylum; species Erythroxylum acuminatum. The sequence continues at coordinate 15,636,369 of JANKOD010000002.1, read as the reverse complement.
ATGCTCAATTGGTGGAAAAAATTATTCGTACTCTTGATTCAAATTTTGATCTTCTTGTTATGGTTATTGAATAATCCCAAGACTTGAAAGACATGAACACTGATGAATTACAAGGATCTTTACAAGCTAATAAAGAAAGATTTAAGGAGGAGTCTTTAGTTTAAACACTTCAAGCTAAGTTGTCTTTAAAAGATAAAGAGCAAAGGTTCTTTAGCTCACATGGAAGAGGAAGAGATCGAGGTCAAGGCTATAAAAAGGGTTGAAATCATAATGATTATAATCATGGTCATGGAAGAGGAAGAGGAAGAGGAAGAAACAAATATCATTCAATATTGAAGAATCAAGCCAACAATCACAAAACTCAAAAGGTCGTGGAAGCTATGGATATAAAAGCAAATGTGATGTTCGTATCCTTATAAAAAATGGTGGCCTTAGACTTATTTCACATGTCCACTATATTCCTTCTTTAAAAGAAAATATCTTGAGCTTGGATAATTACTATAGGATAGGTATGAAAGTTAAAACATAAACTATAACATAAGGGACTTTTGGCTACATTTTCTTTAGCGACGAATTAAAAATTGTCACCAAAAGGCAGCTATTCACAACAAACCACAAAGTCGTCACTAAAAGTCTTACATTAGCGACATTTCACACAATAGTCGCTAAATTATTATATTTTGCAACGATTAAGTAGAATAGTCGCAAAATAAGGCATTTTTTTGTGATAGCTTTGCAATTTTATTGTCAATGTGATATCATTTAAAGACGATTAAGTGAATCATCAGTAGAAGTTAAGCTCAATGAATACGTTTTACGATGATTAAAAGTAATTGTCGCAAAATGTGCCACTTTTTGCGACGTATTTTGCAATTTCATCGATAATATGATAGCATTGAGCGACTAACAAAATCGTCGAAAAAAGTAATGTTTTGGTTAAATATTTCATATTATTCGATAATTTCTTAGGAAAATTTTTATAAATTTTTGTATGTGATAGTATTTTTAAAATTAATAATGTTTGAAAGATAATTTTTTAATACTAAGTGTACTTATTAATCCTAATTAAGGTAATTATAATTGACATTTATATGATTTTTCATATTTTATCATTTGCCTTGTTTATAAATTTGTCTAAATAGTTAATGCATTCAAACTCTATAAATTTGTTTAAATCTATGGATTTATACGTAAATGATTCTTTAATGATGCCTATTATACATAGTAGTACTACACCTCCGTTCATACAAAAATTTCATGAAAATAAAATGAAACATCTAAAAATTATAAAATGTTTTCAAAGTTTTAAACATATTTTTGAAAAACATATAGTAGGTATTTTAAAATTTGAAAAATAAATATATTTTGGACATAAAAAGATAATCATACCTAAAATTTTAATGTTATATAGTATCAAAATATCATAAATTTAAGTTAACTACTATATATTCTCAATCATTAATATTAATTAACAATAAATAATAATACATATAAATATTGAAATATGGTAAGCAATATAATATAATGATATATATGTGGTAAGTAGTACAAGATGTTAATTATAAGTTTAACAATTCTTACAGACAAAATAACAAATAAAGTTCAACGCCTAATATTCCACTGAAAGGAAAAGAAATAATAATTTTTTTAGATTTCTAGTGACATTAAAGTTGGTAGAAAAGGTGAAGGGGTTTCCAATGTCTGAATTCTCAAGAAGCCTCCTTGCACGCTCCAAGTCATCAATTGAAATAGTTAAAGATTGTCCCTCAAGGTTTGGTGAATTGACACCCTATTTAACAACTTCTTTGCTTTAACTAAATTTGCAGAAGATATGGTGAACAATTTCCCATATGCAGTATGCATGATGGTATTAGATGAACCACATGTACTTAAGCATTTCAGCTAATAAGCAAAGAGAATAGAACAATCAAAATCAAGTCAAATTCGAACACATATATACCTGACTAATAAACTTCATGATTGTCACGATGAACAGACAGTTTTTGCAATAGACCACTATTCTGAAACAACTGATTTTCCTAATCCTGTACAAATCGTCACCACCGCCTCCATTTCCATCTATATTCTCTTGAAGATTCAAAAAAGCTTAACAGAACATATAGTTTATGCAATCAGATGTTCATATATTAGCTTCACAACAGAAAATGAGATATTGATAATAAAAAAAGAGAGATAGTATAAATGATAATAAGAATATTAAAGAAGAAGATCGGCCATAAAAGGCAAGCGGTTATTAGTGTATGAAGAGGAGATTTGTTATGCAATGATTTGTTCTTCATCTTGGACAATTTTGCCACATTCCTCCCAGTGGAGCTCATTTCCACCATCAGAAATTAATCGTCATATCAACATTCCGCGATGAATTAATGTTAACTGTTTAATTATGAAAAGTTAATAGAAGAATTCTTATTTAAATGTTCCAACATTCTAGTAATGTTAATTGATTGATCCTATTAAGTGAGACTACTTCATATGATAAGATTGAGAATGTTACGTGTGTATGTACTATGTTTAGGGGATGCATAAACATCCCTTGCATCTCTTAAATATGATTGCTTCTATGTACATTAACATCCCTTGTAGAATCCTCTAACAATAATTGTGTAATTGTGATTTAGGTTTAAATTATCTCCATAATTACAACATTTTTTAAGCTACTTCATTATATATATGTTTTCAAATGTGTGTATGCTAAAAGATTTGGTCTTTTAAAAATAAGAATATTAGGTTGTTAGTTTTGAGTTTTAAATATTGTTATGTCTAACAATGAAACATAAATGACCATATTTTTGGTTTATAACATTTGACTTTTAATTGTTATGTACAATCACAACCTCATTGCACGTTGAAATAAAGTCATTTTGATAGATACATCTGTATACTATAAGTGGTACAATCAAATATAAATATGTACATAAACATTCGTTGTAGAAGTAACCTTCATTTAAGCATCTTATCAAACAGTTAGGAGGCTTTCCTCAAACAAGCATGGAAGGTGGAAAAAAAACGTCGATCCATACACATCCAACACAGAAACATAAGAAACCATCTTCCAATCACAAACACACACAAAAAACCCATACACCATAAGCAGAACACAAAACTCACAATAAACTCCTAAACGTAGTAGTAAAATAGAGCACAAGAAGGAGATTTTAAAAATAGAAAAGAAGAACAATACCAACAAAGGTAACAACGCTTCTTCGACGATGACGACCATAATAGAAGGGACGATGCTTATTCAACAATGAACGCAGAGGAATTTTGACGGCTACAACAAAAATGAAGAGGTTCGTTTTCATGTTAACAATCTAGTAGAAAACGACATTGCTTGTTGTTAAGGCAAACGACGTCGTTTTCAATTAAGTTGAAAGAAATATGCCATTTAATGAGGATTTAAAAACCCGTCGCCAAATGGTTTGATTTGGCTTCACATTTGGCTAACATAATAATATATAATATATAAATTATATGTTACCGTATGAAATTTTATATAATAAATAGATAATTATTATTAAATAGAGATTATCATGTATACATTCATATAACATTATATTAATTACCATATATGATGATGATGATGATGATAGCAATTTAATTAAAAATAAATTGCAATATAGTAAAAAATGGAAAATCAATATTTTTCAAAACTAGAAAATAAATATTAAAATAATATTTTTAAACATCAAATTTAATATTATTCAAAATCTATTATAAGCCTAAAAAAATGTAGTTAACAACAATGTATTCAAAGATGAAATTAATATTAATGAAAATGATTTTAAAGTGTAAAAATAATTTTAGTTTACAAAAATAATTCATAATTTTATGTGATCTCACAAAACTGTATCTATTATATGTAATGTTTATAGTAATTTATGTTTATGATAAAATTTATCAAAAATAAAAAATATATATAAAAAGTATAGCATTAGTGACTCTTTCAGATATTGGTAGCCAAATGTTGAACATCTGAAAATGAATTGTGATATTGTCGCAAAATGGAAGGGCATGTAAACAAATTAAGCGAAACGAAATCACATTCATTTAAGGAGCAAAAACTTTGTAAATTGGTCGCCAAATCTTCAACTGCATAATAACATTTGGCGACGAATTGTGAATTCTTCGTCAAATGTGATGGAGTGAAAAAAAACGACATCATCTCAACATCTGTTTAATGAAAGCAACCCAAACCCCCCCCCCCCCCAAAAAAAAAAAAATTCAGCCTCTCCTCTTTCTCTTGCCATGTTTCTTCCTTTTCTCTTCTCCTTGTCCCTTCATCTTCTTTCATCTTGTTCTCTTCATTTTGTCCTCCATCGTCTCCCTGTAATTGTAGCGAGGTAAGTCATTCATGATTTTGTTCTGGGTTATTTTTTCTTGTTTCATTGTTGTTGTCTCCTACTATGTTGATGGGCGATTTTAGGGTGAGTTGTTAAGTTGTTTGTATGTATTTCGACTGTTAATGGTTGAACGGTTATTTAAATGTGTTAATGTTCATTAAGATTGGGAAAAGGCATAATTTTTGTTGTTAGTTTGGGTTGAATTTTGGCTACCTATAAACTATTCGATGAAAGTTCTCATAGGTTTTTAGTGTTTTGTTTTGATAGGGAAGGAAGTTATTTGTTCCTATTTTGATAGTGTTCTGTTTTGTGAGGATGGTACTAATTAATCGAGAATAGATTGTTAATGGTATGAATAGTTGGTTTGTCAATGGCTGATTATTTAAATTATAGGATATTTAACCATTTTTGGTAATTAGATTGTTAACTATTTTGTTTTTGTGATGATGGCTTTTTTTTTGTTTTCTAAAAAGTTTCAACGCTTGGTCAATGACTGGTATTTTAATTTAAAACCTGTTAGAATCTAGGTATGCATTTAGTAGATACCTTGTAAAGTTAAACTATATTAGACAAGAAATTTAAGCTTTTATTTATGTTAGCAAGCTGCTTATATTAATTTCTATAGCATAATTTACATTGGAGCAAACAATTAGTCCTCCAAAGTTAAGAGTTTTTATATATTAGTTTCAAATTGAAATCATAATGGGGTACATAAAATTACTAGAAAAAGATTCAAAGAACTTTATAGCCTCCACTCACGATATGGTCAATTTAATATGGAATTATTTTTTTCAAACATATGATAAAACTATTCAAAATAACTTAATGCTTTGTGATAGAATATTTAAAGGAGGAGGAACTTTTTAGAATAAAAGAACATCTTACTGGTAATTTTGCATTTTACAAAAAAAAGGTATCAATTTATATATGTAAGATGACTGAAAATTATTTGTAGCAAAAAATAAAAATGATTGAAGATAATAGGTTGATTGAATGTTAATGTCTTTGCTTATTCCATGACCTACTTCTCTTGGTAAGGATATCGATGTACACATGCAACCATTAATTGATGACTTAAACAATCTATAGGAGGTTTGATTAGAAACTTTTGATGTTGTTCAAGGTGCAACATTTATAATGCATGCAATTGTTTTATGGACTATAAATGATTTTCTAGCTTATGGCAATTTGTCTCGATAGAGCACTAAAGGATATATGGTTTGACCAGTGTGTAACCATCAAACTTATTCAATAAGGCTATGGAGTAAAATATATTATACGGGATATCGTCATTACTTGGAACATGGGCATGGATGGTGAAGAAGCAAATTGTTTAACAGCAAAGTAGAATTGGATGAAGCTCCTTTGCAGTTGTCTGGTGATGATGTGATTATGCAGCTATCACATTTGGGTGATATTACACCTGAGAAGCACTCAAGTGATAAAAACGAAAGAGAAATGTTGTTGAACTCAATTGAAATAAAAAAGCATATTTTTCATTTTTTCCATATTGGGAGGAATTGCTATTAAGGCATAATCTTGATGTGATACATATTGAAAAAATATTTGTAAGAATATTTTAGAAACTGTGATAGGAATTGATGGGAAATCAAAAGATAAAATTAAGGCTAGATTAGACTTGGAAGAGATAATATAAGAAAAGATATGCATTTGGAAAGAAGAGATGATAGGTCATACATTATTCCATTTAGTTGTTACAACAAGGCAAAAGAAGGAGAAGCAAGCTTTTTGTAAATTTATTAAATCAATCAAGTTTCTTGATGGGTATGCATCTAATATAGCCCGTTATGTGAATGTCAAAGAGGAAAAAGTATCGGGGTTGAAAGCCATGATTGTTATGTATTTCTATAATGATTAAGTTTCTTGATGGGTATGCATCTAATATAGCCCATTATGTGAATGTTAAAGAGGGAAAAGTATCGGGGTTGAAAGCCATGATTGTTATATATTTCTATAATGATTAATTCCTGTTGGAATATATGGATGTTTATCGAAGGACATGTTTGTAACTTTGGGACAATTGGGTGAGCTTTTTAAGCAATTATGTTGCAAGATACTTAAAGTTAAAGAGCTTGACAAAATGGGGAAAAAAAACATAGCTTTGATTATATGTAAACTTGAACTAGTATTCCCCCGTCGTTTTTTGATGTTATGATGCATTTAGTAATTCACTTACTATACGAAACAAAACTTTTGGAATCGGTTCAATTTCGATGGATGTTCCCCATTGAAAGGTAATTTATATTAACTTCTACTTTTTTAAAAAGTTAATAGTTAGTGACAATTGTTAATGTTTTATATTTTGTTTAGGTTTTTATGCTCTCTTAAGCGTTATGTATATAATAGAGCTCGTCCTGAAGGATCTATTGTAGAGGCTTATATAGCAAATTAATGTTTGACATTTTGTTTGATATACTTAAATGACGTTGAGATAAAATTTAATAGACCAAAACGTAACTTTGATTTTAATCAAGATAGTTGTTTGTCAGTTTTGTCCCAAAAAGTTAGGTCACTTGGTGTCGGAAAATTTGTCGAGTTAACTAAAAATAAATTCGAAATTATCCATTGGTATATTTTGAACAATTGCGAGGAAGTCGACATATATATGGAGTATGTATATTACGTTTTAATCAAATTTTCATATTTTAATGTTGTGATTCAATCTATATTTCTTGATCTCTATTTACTTTTTTAAATAGAGAGTACAAAGAGTCGATTTGAAGCAAAGAAGTTGTTAATGTTAAAGAAAGGCATAAGCTTAAGTTCCTATCATGCTTTATGACTCAAGTAAGTTATATATTGATGGAATATTATGAACTTATGACAATATGTATGTCAGATTAACTTCTAATTTTATTTTGTCGTACAAATGATACGGTTACATACTTACAACATGCAATAGGCGACAATAATGATATATTCTTTGGCATGTGGGCCTAGAATGATTTTCTTATCTCAGCTAAGTTTCGAATAAAATCATATTCATATTTTTAACACACTTAAAAACTTTAAACTTATTTTTTTCTTGTAATTTAATTGAAAATTGCAAAATTTTTAAAAAATATGAAGTTGAAGTTTAACTTTTTTACCATCTATTTTTATTCGAAGAAATTCTATTTCAGTTTGACACAAAATTATGTTCAGATAATTGAAATGATTAACAAAATATTATATCATTTTGAAAAGAATGTTTGACTCTTGTCCATTGTTGATTTGAAAGTCAATTAACAAAGTCCCGATGGGCACAATAATTTGAAGATTTATATCCAATAAAATTGTAAAAAATATAAAAAAAAATATGTGTGGAAGTAATTAAATATTAGACTGCGCTCGCGTGCATTGACTATAAAATCAAAGCCGATATATGGTCCTTTGAAAACAATTATAATCAAGCTTTTTGACAAAGACCGAAACCTAAATGCGGGCGCCCGCGCACATACAGATACAGTACAACATCGTGTGTAAGGCATAAGTTCCGATGCACATAATAGTCCATTCTTTTTCCTCAGCCACTCTGAAATTACCCTCCACTCCCATCCCATGAATTGTAGCGGGACTTTGGTAGTTTTATGACCCAGTTCCACGTCATCCTCAGTTTGTCTTCAGTTTTCATTTATATATGTGTGCAGTGTAACCATAAAATGGCTTCAAAAGTCAAAACTCTGCTTTCTTACGAAAAGTCGCATTTTTATGTGCTACAATCCTCTCGTAGCCGTCCTCGTTGTTTGATTTTCCGGTCAGATCTTTTTTCTTGAATATCTTTTTATATTCAGTTTATTTGGCTTTGAATTTTCATCGTTGGATTGGGTCAATGAGTTCCAGAAAGTCGACAATGGTGCCTCCGATCCTGTCTCTTGCTCTTCCCTCTGAAACTGGTCGTGTTCTCAGCATCCAATCCCATACTGTTCAGGTATTCCTTCTATTTCTGTTTAGTTGACATTTTCTCAAAAGCTGTAATTTTTAATTAATTATTTTCGATGAAACGTTTTCTTTTGATTTTCATGGAGTTGGATTTTATCTATATTTTCCTTTGGTTATCAATACGATTAGTGGTTAACCAACCAGGTTGAGACAGAGTATCGGGGATATTTTATTTGTAAGTGATCAAAAGAAAGTTTTAAGTTGAGGTCCATATTGCTTCATCAAATCATAATTACGGAAAAGGGAAGTCTTGGTTTCATTGTTGGCTGTGCGGAGAAGTTGATATTGTTACCTCTCTCTGCTTTTTGTGTCTTCGTTGTTTACTGAGTTCAATATCTAAATGCTGATACGAATAGATTGTACCAAATTCACATCAGATTTTCAGTGCCCAGTGGCTGGCAAACTCGTTTAATGGTTAATAATGGAATGTTCCATTGACGATATTGTTACGCTCGTGGCTTGTTTGCATGTAATTGAAGCATGGCAAAATTTAAGAAAACGCACGAAGGCACATTACCAATAGACTTCATAAAACTGGAAGTAGAGATACTTTTCTCAATCTTTGTCTCTCTTTCTCTCTCTATTCTGAGGTCACCTTGACTTTCTATTTTGTATGAATGTGTAATTGGTCTTGGTTTGTCTTTATGGAATGCAAGAGCTAAGTCTTAAGGAATTAAGCTGGGAAGAGAAACAATTACAAATTTTTTCTCAAGCTAGCTCAAAAATTAAAACATTACAGAAACATTTACGAACGTATGCGGTTGAATGGATTCACCATTTTCCTGTCTTTTTTTTTTTCTTTTCTTCCTATGACTGAACACTCCTAAAAAGTTAAGGAAAAATATGAGACTACCATTTGACTCCTCATATATATTTCGAACTTCTCAGTCTTTATCAATGTATTAGCAATAATTTATGCTTTCAAGTTCGCAATAACAAACTGGATTACTAAATTTCACAATTTATCCTAATTTTCTTGGTTATGATATTCTTATTTGGCTACAAATGTTCTATTGGTGCAGTTTATTGTTTTATGATGAGTTACATACAAAAGAATGTTCAAAGTGCATGCCAATATTAGTGAACACATTCATATTCTTATTGATTACAACCAGCATACAGTTTGTGATGGTAAGAAATAGAATCTAATGAGTGTTTGAGCGAGATGAATGATAAACCCACTTCTAAATTCTACTGTTTGTTAAGGGTATTTAATCTTACAATAAGAGTAAAAGTAAACAATCTGATTAAAAAGAGTAAAATATGTTATTTCTTTTATTCTTCATGCTAATAGTAAATGTTGAGTATATAAAGATATGACTTTGAGTTGAATCAAGTACGTTCAGTAACTATAGACAAGATGTATTATTTGAATACCTAACTTTGTGGAGTAAAATCTTATATTAATCTTTGTTATTGGCATATTTCTATTTTCATTTGAGATTGTGTTTCTATCTTGACAATGACAATTTTGTTAATTTTTCCTCAGGGATATGTTGGCAATAAATCAGCTGTCTTTCCTCTCCAACTATTGGGCTATGATGTGGATCCAATCAATTCTGTACAGTTCTCAAACCATACAGGCAAGCTGCTTATATTACTTCCTTCAAACAGTCTCACAACTCTGAGGCCTGATATGCGGTGCGATCTTTCTGTCAATCTGTATAAGTTCAGGCATTTCTCAGTAAAAGCTGTTGGTCATTTCTTATTGCTTGATAATGGGCAGGATACCCAACCTTTAAGGGCCAGGTTTTGAATGGACAACAACTATGGGATTTAATAGAAGGCCTTGAAGCTAATGAGTTATTGTTTTATACTCATCTGTTGACTGGTATGTTTCACAATGGTGCATGTTGTTTCTTCAGAAGAAATTTAATGTATGTGCTACAATTATGACATGTTTCTGTCTATTGGTGCATCTTTTGATAACTTCAAAAGCAAAGGATTTTATGACATTATTTGTGAAGAAGTTTTCTGTTATTTTCTAAAAATTCATACTGAAGCAGAACAGTATGATATCTTGGAAATTTGAATTAGGTCTATGAACTTATTGATTACATCTCGGTGATGTCTCATCATGAACTTTCTGGTTGGATACGTTGCCTGTTTTGTACTGCAGCACAATATTATTTCAGTGGTCATAAATGCTTTAACCAAACAACATGTCTATTGCACCTCTATCCATGAATGACTTCCCTTTTTGTGCTTCACATACCTGAGATTTTTTTTTTGGTTGCAGGTTATATTGGTTCAGAGTCATTTCTGAACACTGTATTGGAGGTTGTTAGAAAACTTCGCTCCATAAATCCTAAACTAATCTATGGTGAGGAGGACACATTTTGGTTTCTGCCTTTTGAAGTTGTGGCCTTTAATCTTCTACGGTTTATATTTTCTTGTGCTATGTCAAGCCATTCTCAAATAACTTTCAGTCTATTAATTAGACCTTTGGAAATATGGGTTTATGTAACCATCTTTTTATGGATGTAAGCTGTTTTGTTTGGATAATCTATGTATGAGCCTAAGGGATTCATATTATATGCTTAAAAGAAGTGAAAATCATACTCATTTAGCAGCTCTGCTTGTTTTAGCAGTGCATATAAAGTGAATGAAAGAATTGATGATGGGCTAGTTGTTTGGTGATAGTTGGTTTCAAGTGTTCATAATCTATGAGCGTCAAATGTTGACACATCAAGAAACTCATGATAACTAATTAATTTATGGAAAATAATGATTGAATCCTTCCTATTTTTCTGGATGATATTCTAATATCTTGTTTTCCTGTTGAGGGTGTACAACATTGATTTTGGTCTAAATTAATTGAGAAACACCCTTTGCATCCAGCCTCATCATAGGTGTTTGCACGATATGGATGATTGATGTGTATGCTGATCATTTCTCTGAGAACATAGATATAGGACTGGTATAGCTTTGTTAACTTTAACTGAAGATTTGCAACAGTTATTCTTATGTTTGTGTTACGCTTAGTTTAATGTAGTAGACATGTATTATTAGTGTAGCAGACTGTTTACTCGTTGTATTGGAATGAGATATGAAGTTCCTTTCTGTCTTCTTTACTATAGTATGGGAAACATTGAAGGTTTTAAATTCTCTTCTAAAACTGAATTTGAGGAAATTGTCTTGCTATATCACGTATCTATTTCTCTTGTTTGTTAAAAGCTTTTATTTTTTCTTGTCAAGTTTGTGATCCAGTATTAGGTGATGAAGGAAAGCTTTATGTACCACCGGAACTAGTTTCAGTATATCGTGAGAAGGTGAGCTTCTAATTATCCACATTTGGTAGTTTTTTGCCATCTTGTAGAGGTCTTGGTGCCTTTTTTTTAACATTCAGTCATCAATATCACCCATTCCCCCCAATGATAACTAAACTTTCTTGTAGATTGTTTAGGAAAATTTTGCTTTAGCATTCCAATGAGTAAATATTTGCACAAATCAACTTGAGATTAACGCATTCAAACAGTAGATTGAGTTTGTTTATTTCCACGATCAGGAAGGTGAGTGACCTAATTTCAATTTGTTTCAAGGTTGATGCAGTTTGGTTACATTCTGTGTTTTTAGGTTGTTCCCGTGGCTTCAATGTTGACCCCTAATCAATTTGAAGCAGAACAATTGACAGGGTTAAGGTACTTGAACCTTCACAATAGACATGGCTGAGCATATCACTGTAGGTTTATGATTGCTTATTTTTAATTATTCCTCTTTCTTAAACTAGTTTTCTTCTCCTTTCTGCAATCTGATTCTGCCAAGGATCTTATAAAAGTTTCTCAGCATCATGAGAGAAATTGATTACTTTTCTACTCCTAAAATTTATACATACACTCACATGGTTATTATTTAGTCATATAGAAGCGTTCCCAGCATAAGGGTCTTGTTTAATGGAATCACAAAGCTTTTTAAGTTTGTGACGGCAATAGTATGTGCCTTGAGAATATATAATTTCATGCAAATTGCTCAGTAAAAGAATTGATACAACTTTGGCCTCCAGAGTGCTGCAAAAAAATCTTCAACTTAATGTCTTGTTCTTGCAGTTGTGATGAATTACATAGTTGATAACTGAAACCACATGGTCTGATATTATCAGAAACATACTGGGCCTTGAATAAAAATGTGGCATCAAAAAGTTGCCTGCCAAAGATGCTTAGAGACATACAGATCTGATAACTCCAGTTATACATGCTTTTCTTGCTGATTTCTTTCATAGTTTTAGACATTTATTCATGGTTTTAGATTTTAAAATCTTTGTCTCGTTTAAGTTGATTGAATTCATACATTGCCCAAGGGGATTAGTTTGAACATTGAATGGAATTGGTTTAGCAGAATATAAGGAGCAACTGGTTCTCCTCTTCTTCTCAACAGTGTATAGTTAGATTTTTATTTTTTTCTTCTACGGGGCTTACCCTCCTTTATTTTCCTGTATCTTAACATGTCAGTGTTTCTTTGCCATATGTAGATATTGTAACTTCATCTCTAGATCATGGAGATTTTCAATGTCCTTACGTGCCTGGGCTTAATCTGTATATTGTTGAATGGAAAAACTTCTATCTAAAGTGCGCAACAACTAAGTAAAAACGATTATCTGTTTCTGATTATAATTTTAACAAGATTGCAATTGGAGATTTCTAACTTCCTTTGTCAACATTGATTATTTGCCATATAATTATAATCTTGTTACAGGATTGTGTCTGAAAAAGATGGTCAGGAAGCTTGTTCAATTCTTCATGGTGCTGGCCCTTCAAAGGTTTGTTAATTAATTGCATTTTCAAGCTACTGTAAGGACCTTTGAATCTTTTAACACCTCTTAGTCTCATGCTTCTACTTTCTCCTTGATTTATTCTTACGTTTTAAGCGCATCGACTTTGGGTAGCCTAAGTACAGAAGGCTTGTAACTTGAATCCGTCAGGATTTTACATGTTTATTGCATGATGGGTAATGCTTACTGAATGCTTAATGTTTAGAAATGCATTTCTTTCATCCCATATGTTAAATTTGCAATGGGCCTACGGGCTCACACAAAGAGAAAAGTTAGACCACATACAAGCCCAAGTGAGGTTCCATCCTAAAACCAATTGGTGATAAGTGGAGTAGTCCACTAGACTTATATGTTAGTCTTCTTTCCCCGCTTTCTCCGATGTGGGACACTCACATGTGGGTATTCTCAACACCATATATTTTGTAGGCAATGACAAAAGATGTTTGTCAAGGTTCACAAATCTAGAATGTCTCTTATCAAAATTTAACCTTGAGTTTGGAAAACTTAATTTGCTGGTGAAACTGACTGTTTTTTGCACATCCCAGCTTTGCCTTTCTCATATTTGTTTATATATATAAATATTTGATGAACTTTAGGTTGTGATCACAAGCATTAATATAGACGGGAATCTTCTTCTAATTGGCAGTCACCAAAAGGAGAAGGTAAGCTTTATGATTTCGGGTGGTATGGACATGAATTAGAAGATTTCCTCTTTGGATTTAGTTTTGTTTGCTTCTAAATTTGTAGTTCATACGCCTAGTAACTTAAAAATGCCTAGTTGGAAATTTGACTATGTCTCTTCCTTTAAATATCCGTTACGGCTTGACTTTATCATAGGGAAATATTATTATTTAACAGTTAACATGAATTGCATAAGTATGTGCCCAAGGAATTTTCTCAAAACTTTTAGTTACTGGATATATACTTTGAAGCATTTGAGATAAGCGCAATAGGGAATCGGTTTCCGTTCGAATGGATGGTCTTTTGGATTCAGACGAATGCCATAATCTTTAATTATGATATTTGAAAACTATATTCAAGAGAAAAAGGTTATAATTGACTAATTTCATTGACATTTATGTATAGACATTTCTTATAATGTTCAGCATTTAACAAAGTTAACATTTTAAGAACCACTTTATAACCGAGTTCGGAGTACTTGTATTCTATTTGTGGGGACACTACACTTGGTAAATGGTAGTAAACTAATGACATTGCACCTTTTTGTCAAATTATGAAAAATTATTATAACAGTAAACATATCTTTAGAATTCTCAAGGCTTATTTTTTCCCATGGATTGCATTACGGTTCTAATGGCAAGAACTTGTTTCTGGGATCTTGAGTAATGATTTGGCTTTTGATTGGAGCTTTCTTCCTTTTATCTTTTTCATGTATTCATTTTCTTATACAGGGACACTCTCCTGAGCAATTCAAGATTGTGATACCTAAAATTCCTGCATATTTCACGGTATACCAACATTTCTTTGACTAAAAGAACTTGCTCCAATATTAACGTAATGAGAATAAATTTGGCTAATGGAAGCATTGGGTTTTTTTTTTTGTTTTTGCTTTCTACATAAGTTTGTTTATTTTCTGTGTTGCTATGCTTATGAACAATCATTTTGTGTGTATGATAGAATTTTTAGATGATTCTTCGTGATAGAATTTTGTGTCCACTAGAGGATGCTTCATGATAGAATTATTAGATGTAAGAAAAGTTACTTTCCTGCTATTAGTTTGATGAATTTGTTTCCTTTCTTTTGAATTATGTCAACAGTTGCAGTTTTTAAATTCAAAATACTATAAATCTGCTAATGTAACCATAGGATCACTGCAGTATTCTGGTACAATTATCATTTGATAATATGTTTGGGCTCAGTAACAATGGAAAATTGACTGTGGTTATCGATTGTAATGGCTGATAGCTTGCAGTAAAGTGTCTAATATGGCCAGCTGTTAGATCATTTGAACTCGTTTGTTCAACTGTCACTCTATATCATTATAGACCATGTCTTTGTGGCTTGAACTATATAGCCTCAATCTGGAATGCCATCACATTTGCTGCTTGGGCAAGACAGACTTGAATGCTCCGTTCATACAGATTGTAATATGGAGCCTGTTAATTCAATGAGAACACCCTTACACCTGGGCCATTTGTTTATCCTTTACTGGAATTGTCCTTTTCCACCTATTTTTCCGATAATATATTTAGTGCAAACCTCTGAAATGCTATTGCATAGTAAATACAGTAACTGTATATGATAAGTTGAATACAATCGTATGTTGTTATATCTGGAGACAATATAAGTACCATATGATCTGTCTCTTTAATGTGTTATTTTGTCTTGCAAGTAAAACAAATAAGCACATAATTTTGAATTGATGCAAAACAGTCGGCCAATTTAATCAACTCTCATTATGTTTCCCGACATATGTATGCGGCAGGGGACAGGAGATCTAATGACGGCACTTCTACTTGGATGGAGTAATGTAATGAATTTTACTTGTACCGTGTTCAGTTTATCGGGAACTGCCTTATAAAAATTTTGAATTTATGTTTCCTCTGATTATTTCCAGAAATACCCGGATAACCTTGATAAGGCGGCGGAGCTAGCAGTATCAAGCTTGCAGGTATTTTTGAACTCTCTTTGAGATAACTTTTAATGCTAGAAGTACGGATCATTTTACAAAACTTTGTTTGTACAGTTGTGTGCATAAGCTTTGGTAAGTTCTCAAGCTTTCCTGATGTTAAATGTATAATACTTTCAAAGAGATGTCGTGGTAGTCCTCTTGTTTACCACCAGAAAAAGAAGGGGCAAAAGACAAATATGGTGTTTGTGTAGCAACTGACTAACGGTCGAATTTTACATTCGCAGGCGCTTCTGCAAAGAACGTTGACTGACTATAAAAGAGCTGGATACGATCCTCAGTGTAGTAGCTTGGAGATTCGATTGGTCCAAAGTCAGGAAGACATACGCCATCCACAAATCAAATATCAGGCCCACAAGTACTGAGTAATTAATTTGTACCATAACTGGGATACTTGATGCGCTTCAAAGCTAGTTTTCTTAAGCTATCCTCCCTTTAAAAGTCGATTAGACACTTTTCTCTTTAACAAAATGACGACCGTCTGAATAGTAAAATTTTATGAATTTCCCTTCTGAACTGTACATATTCTTGTCAACGCACTGTATTCATGGCATTGCTTTTGCAAAAAAAAAGTCATCATACACTTAATAGGGTTTGGATTCTCTTCATCATCCAAATACCAAAGCATTGGGAGTGTTATGGAGAGACTGGCACTTGGTTGCTGGTAGAGAAAGATACTAAAACGTTTAAACCAGATCCCCGGTCAAAACACAGGGTATATATGAATTGAACTTGACAGGTTAAATTTATCATAAATGCTATAAGGTGCAGTGAATTCGGTATGTTGTTTGCCCTCTGGATTTTTTGTTTCTCGCTGCCCATCTGTATTAGATTGGTCTTCATCTATTTAACGATTTTGAATCTATAGATATATATATTTGTTAAGTAGGTTAATATGTCTATGAAGTCATGGGGCGATGATGAGTTGATATTTTATGAAATTGCGAATTAGATTTAAGGACCTCTGCTGGATAAATAAGACAGAAACAATAGGCAATGCTCTTCTGAGTTTGTACAAAATCAAGATGTGAATGGGTTATTGCACCCTCTTAAATTGAAAGTATCAGAGAGGTGTCATGAGTATTTCAGAGATTAGTTTACATACATGGCGGAGACCAGTGAGAAACAACAAATGGAAAGCGCTGTGTATGTTGGCATGGTTAATTTGGTTTTCCATACAAGTTTGTCCATGGAACCAACGTAACTAGCAAGCGATACTTTCTTTCTCATCTGCTGGTTTACTTAAAACCACCCATCAGAGAGGAAATTATTGCAGCATCGGAGTTATAGAGAATGGACTAGAAAGGGCACTTGAAATGGGCATTGAAAACGTGATAACCTCCAGGTAGTGGAGAGGATTAATCGAGATGTCCACGGTTAGACTTATCAAGTCTTGGTGACTTACCAATGGAAACCGTCTCTTAAAGTTCAAGGCAAAGAATGGAAATCGACGGGTAAAGTCTTCATAAAGGACACTATTGGGAAGTGATGGGTATAGAAAAGAATGAGCATGAAGAAATCAAAGAGATTGAGGAGGCAGAACAAGTAGCAGAAAACCACGAGATGGTTCAGTCAATTAATGTATCCTTAAAAATAAGGGAGTGCAATCCAAAGGAGAATAACACTGTTTCGGTTCAGCAGAAAGAAGTTCATCACAATCTATCAGAAGATGTCTGTAAGCCTTCAATGAATAAAGGAGGAAATGAGCTAGAAACTAGTGGTACTAATCCAAATGCAGGAGCTTCAACTATTCAACAGATTGAACAAAATCTATCAAAGGTTGATTTGCAAAATGGTAGTAATCAAAAGGAGCAGTTGTTCAGGTCACCTCTCAGAAAAGCATTATAAGCAATAGGAAAAGCTCCAAAGGGAAAACAAATTGCCTATGACTTTGATTCTATGGAATGTGTGTGGAATAAATAATCCTTCATAGCTTAATGCTTTAAGGGATTTTGTACCAAAAGAAAAACTTAGGATTTTTGTATGTTGGAGACTAAAATTAAAGAAGTTAATCTGAATAAATTGGCTTGTCTAGGTAGCATCTGGTAGTTCATTACAAACCATTAAAGTCATGTATTTGGAAGGATTATTATAGCTTATGATGGTGAATTTTTGAAAGTGGAGGTTTTGGAATCAAGCCAGCAACATATACTTAAAATGGAAAATTCTTGGGTTTTAGCTACTTTTATCTATGAATTCAACACTGTGTTCCAAAGATCTAATCTCTGGAATGATCTAAGAAGGACTAAGACTTCGGTAAATTCCCCTTGGGTGGTGTGTGGAGATTTTAATACCACTTTGTTCAGATCAGAGGCTGAAGATAATTGTAATCTACTCAACTACTCCTTTGATATGTTTGATTGTATGCAGGAGGTGGAACTTATTGATCTAAAATCTGAAGGTCATAAGTTTATTTGGACAAATAAGCAAAGTTCTATTGGCACGTCAGGAAAAAATTGGATAGGGCTTTGGTAAATGTGGAATGACTACATACTTTTTCAAGAAGCACTGCGAAATTCCTAGACCCTGGCATCTCAGACCATACTCCTATAAAGATTGATAAATTGTTCACTACCTCCAGAGTCCATCATCCTTTCAGATTTAACAATTTTCTGGCTAACATGGAAGGATTTCAAGAAGCAATAGTGAAGGGATTAGAGCATGGATGCTATGGGACTAAGTAGTACAAATGTATCCAAAAGCTCAAGGCTATAAAACAGGAGCTGAAGATTCTTAATTGCAGGATAGATCTGAATCTTTCTAAGGAGATTGAAACAACTAGAGATAAACTCTCTTCTATTAAAAATTCACTGGCAGAAAATCCCTTAGATGGTGCTCTAGCTACAGCAGAGATGGAAGCTTTGAAAAAATTACTTGGAAGTGGTGGATAATCAATGTTCTTTATTGAAGCAGAAAGCTAGAATTAATTGGATAAAAGATGGAGATATATGTATTAAGTTCTTCTTCAATTCTATGTTAGCTCGAAAGAATGTCAGCAGAATATCCTCCATTAAAACTGAAGCTGGTGTGGAAGTTTTCAGACAGGATGACTTAGCTAAAGAAGCCATGATCTTCTACAAAAACCTATTGGGCCCAGAAACTACCTTGTCAGAGCTAGTTTATGATCTTAGACAGTTTGTAACCACTAAAATCCCTGATCATGAAGTTGCTTGGTTAATAAGACCTGTTACAGATCAAGAAATTGAGAAGGTTGTCTTTAATATGAATGGTTTTAAAGCTCTAGGACCTGATCGCTTGAATGGTTTTTTCTATATGAAAACTTGGAATGGGGGGGGGTGTGAAGATAGTCAAGGAGGCAATGCGTGAGTTTTTCCTAAAAGGAGTTCTACTAAAAGAAAGAAACAAGACCTTTCTTTCTTTGATCCCTAAAAATGCCAACCCAGATACTTGGAGTGACTACAGACCTATTTCGTGTACAAATTTTCTCTACAAGATCATTGCCAAGATTGTGGCTAATAGGCTGAAGAAGGTCATAAAATTTCTCATTAGTGAGAATCAAGGAGCATTTTTGGCTAATAGAGATATAGGGGACAATATCCTTATAGTGCAGGAGCTTTTAAAAAGGTATAACCGCAGAAGAAGTCCCTAGAATTGCACCATTAAAATTGATTTACAGAAAGCTTTCGACAGTGTGAATTGGGGTTTCCTACTAAAAACTATAGAGATAATGGACTTTCCCCTAAGGTTCATAAAATTGATTCAAGAATGCATTTCTACTACTTCCAATGAGATTTTGATAAATGGGAGCCCCACGGAGATGTTTAAAGGCAAAACAGGTCCTAGGCAAGGGGATAGTTCCTAATTTGTATGGAGGTTCTTACTCAGTTACTGAAGCACAACACTTCAACAGACCCTAAATTCATATTCCACTCCAATTGTAAGAAAGTTGCTCTAACTAGTTTATGTTTTGTAGATAATTTTATTCTCCTAATCAAAGCTAATGTTCACTCAGTCACTCTTTTGATGAGATCTCTCAACTTATTTAAGGAGTTGTTGGGTCTGTGTGTCAATCAACACAAAAGCTATCTCATTCTCTCCAAAAGCACTTCTCACTTCTCAAATGCTTTATCTCAAGCTACGGGTATGGAAACTAAAGTCCCTCCTCTCCTTTACTTAGGGATTCCTATCTCATCAAGAAGGCTTAGGTTTTGTGAATGTATTCCTTTAATTGAAAAGATCCAGAACAGATTGGGGACTTGGTCCAATAGAGCACTATCCTATGGAGGGAATTCAGCTATTGAAGTCGGTGATCATGTCGATGAATACTTACTGGTGTTCATATCTTTTTCTCTCAAAAGGGTTGATTAAAACAATAGAAAAACTGATGAAGCAATTCCTATGGGGGAAAGGGAATGGAGAGAAAGGAATAACCAAAGTTAGTTGGAAGAAAATCTATCAACCGAGAGAGGAAGGAGGATTAGGACTAGAGTCAATATCTAGTAAAAATAGATTTCATATGTCTAAGAGGATTTGGAGAATTCTAAGTGAAAAACAATCTATGTGATCCAAATTGATTCACTCTTATCTATTAAAACAAGAGAGTTTTTGGGCTTTAAAAACCAAAAACAACTACACCTAGTTTTTTAACCTTCTTAGATTAAGGGAGGATATGTACCAACATATTTCGTGCCAGATTGGGGTAAGGGAAAGAATTTCCTTATAGCATGACAACTGGATATGGAATGGACCTTTAATATAAAAGCTGATGGCAAGATCCCTATTAAATCGATTCCTTAAGGATACTAAGCTCCAAGAAATAGTTAGGAATGGGAGCTGATCCCTTTCTTTAAATGAGACTAGATTTATGCACTTTCCTCAATTTAGAAGCCATAAGGAGAGAGATATCTACCTATGGAAGGTATTCCTGTTTCTAAGATTACTACTAAGGAAGTTAGAAGGATGAGGGAGGAGGCTGCTAATCTAGTAAGATGGGATACATTGATATGGAATAAGGCCCTTAGACCTAATGTTAGCTTTCTACTCTGGCTAGCAATGTGGGACAGACTTAGTACCTTGGATAGGCTGAAATTCCTAAACTCCTCTAAGCTATGTATCCTATGCAATCTAGAGGATGAAACTAGAGATCACCTCTTCTTTGAATGTGTATTCTCAAGAGAAGTTTGGGCAAAAAATCTCTATTTTATGTGCCCCTGGTTTCATCTATGGCAGACTCACAGATATCTTACAAGTTTTACCAAATTTGCAGATTTCTAAATATGATAGGGCTATTATATTACTCTCGGTGACTACATGTGTTCCAGTAATCTGGAATGAGAGGAATAGTATAAGTTTTAAAGCCAAATCCAATTCGCTAATACCTCTTATAAAACTTACTACTGTCAGCATAAGGGAGCAACTGATCATTAATCAGTTAAACCTACACTGTAGCAGGAGAATGACACTTGTATGGAGAATATACCTCTAGCCCTATCAGAACTCTCCTAAGTTCTAACTACTTAATTCTCACAGCAAAAATGAAATTCAACCACAGTTCAACACGAAGCAGATTATTCATTTACAGTCTCTAAGGAACAAATGAGGTTATTCAGATATGGACTCACCTGGAACACTATTCTCCCTTCTGGGTTGAGGATTGCTTGAAGATCCATGCTATCCACCCATATCCCTGTTATCAATCGATTAATGTTTAATCAATGGTGGTTTCAAGAAAAATGAAAGGAATTGAATTGTTTACCTTTTTCGTAGATGAAATCTCCTCTCCGCCCTCTCTGGCTAGCCCCCGAAGTCCTTTAAGAAAACCAAACCCTGATGAGTTGAAGTCAGATTAGACATGCCCTAAACAATAACAGAGTTCGAATTGAGTTTGTTACATGTGTTGAGATTCTTGGATGAAGTACTGAGCGGGAGTAGCCGGAACCATCGATCGACTAACCAGAAACATCTCCCTCCAAATTGAGTATCTCTACGAAGATTCGAGAAAGGATATAAAGAATGGAACCAACAATTGAACTAAATACACTTACCTGAGTCGAGATCTCCCTTATTGGTTTGTCTCTAAAGAGCTGAGCCCCCAGAGAGTCTCCTCCCTCCTCCGAAAATAGCGCAAGGTCTAGAAAGTTAAAACATAAAAAAGTCATGCCCTAATCGCAAAAAAATTATGTAGTTAAGTTTGCTACTTGAGTTGAGTTTTTATCTGTGCGAAGAACTGAGGAGAAGAAACTCCATGGAGCCACCGCTAGCATCGCCGTCAAAGCATTGATCCCCATCCTCCCAAATCGAGTAAGAGATGAAGATTCGAGAAAGTCGTAGATCGTTATACCCAAATTGTAAAATGGCTTTGCCTTGTATTTTGTTTTTGAACGTCGCCGTATGAT
>JANKOD010000002.1:15592604-15606742 GCA_026284645.1 Erythroxylum acuminatum | reverse complement strand
AAATTTTCTTTCCAAATGTTATAGCTGCCCTGCCTGCGTGATGTTTGGAATGGAAGAGCTTTCAGTAATAGTCGTACTGTACATCCTAATTTTTTACTACTTTTTACTTACATATAAGTGGATTAGTGATTGAATTGATAGGGTGGAATAGTTGGTAAATTTTATAGTACTCCGACCGAGTTTATAAAAATATATTAAATTATAATATTTAATAAATAAATGTATAATTTTTTGTCAAAAATAAATAAATAAATAAATAAATGTATAATTAATGTTTTAAAAATTAAACTGATTCAATTTGTATAATATTGAAAATTTTGAACCGATTAATTTTTTGATTTGATTTAAATACATTAAGCCATGAACTTAGAACTAGTCAAATTCCACCAAAATAAATACATTAAGCCATTTGGACAATATGCAATGCTTTCAGACCTTTAAATTTGTGACATATTAAACCTTGGTAATTCAATTTAATAAAATTAAAATTTTTTAAAAATAATTATAAATATCATAAAAATTTGAAGTTTAATTAAAGAAATTAATTAATTAATAAACTGATCGTTTCTAAAATCAAACCAAAACATTAGTTAGTTGAAGATTTTTAATATTACACATATTGAATCGGTTGCTGCTATAAAACTGGAAAGGGTAGGTAACTCGGGGGACATCAATCTGTCAAAGGCCAGTTCAAATCAAAGAGATCAAGGGCAAGTGTATCGTATACCTTGTTAATGGGATTGAATCTCAGCTGCAGGAAATAACAAAGTGTATGATTGCGATTTGAAAGCATTATCATGTCATGGATGATGAGAGTCATATAATGTATTAGTTTGGTTGAGCTAAGCCCATATCATATACATGATAGAGAGTCCAGCAGTGTTGTGTTTATTCCTCCGTTACAAGTCTACGTAACACGTGTACTGAGGTACAAGAATTCTTGTGCTGCGTACAAGGAGTGGAAATGTCCAGAATAACCTTGTGAATTACATACGAAACAAATCCCAGTCGTCTGTCCAGTGAAAGGCACCTCCTTCTTCCCTTACAAATCTCTGTGCTTCGCCTGTCTCCTTCTTCCCTCTGCTTCATCTCCCCAGTGAAAGGTATGAAAAATACCCTCCTGAATTTCCAGACTGAAACCTAAACGTCCTCTGTCGCAACACACGGACCTTCTTCCCTCTGCTTCGTCTCCGCCCTGAAAGGTAAAGTAATTGGTTTTTTCTGTTCACGAGAGCAGATCTCAAAAAGAAATGGACTGAAACACCGGTATAGTTGGGTGTGTTACGTAGTTTTCTTCCTCCCGAGAGAATTGATTTTCCGGGAAATGGGTTTCTTTCGATTCTCATAGGAAACCCATTGACAGGATTGGCGGGGAGGAGAATTTTCTATAGAAAGTAATGAGACGGAATCGATTCTTCTGTTAGCGGGTGGGAGTTAATCTGATGGCTAACTTCCTTCTTGGATTTGTGCTGCCACTGCTGTTCTTGACAGGTACCCACTTACTTTTTTCGCCATTGGAAGGGCAGGTGATTATTGCAAAGCTTCTAGTTTAGCTATTGGACTTCTGAGTTTGAAGTTTGTTGCTTTGGCTTATTAACTATTGGAATTTTTTGAAATACGTCGTCTTTTTAACTTTATTGGATTTAATTTGATGCTCTGGTCCTGATGCTCTGAATTTGGTATAAAATTTTGCTTCTTTTTTTTTTCTTTTAGTCTTTTCCTAATCTTGTGAAGGTTTTTCTTGTTTATCATCCTCCTTGGCTTGCGTAAGCTTTCTTTCTTGTTCATACTACAGTCAAGTTCATGGTAGATGAAGTTTTATTTGGGACAGAACATGGTTGATGTGTTCTGGAATCGACGATATCAATGATTTTAGTTGAATAGAAGAATGTGTTTGAAACCAATCAAAAGTATAATTTAGAATAATTGCTGAATTAAAATTTCCTTCTTTCCTGCAGCTGCTTTGATGAATTGGAGTTTGATCTCCTTGGTTGATTTAATAGCTTTCCTTCTCATTCAATATACTGCTCCGGACATAGGTAAGCTACTCTTGTAGTTTCATGACTATATCAATTCTGCTGACATTCGGCTCAAGAAAATTTATGTTTTTATTGCTCTTGAAAATGTATTTTCTGCAACAAGAAGAGGAGGACAATGCAAAATGTGGAAAATTTTATTCCCACACCTATGCTTCTTTTTATTCAGCTAACTTCTTTGTTCATGGTTTTTTCAAAATTACGCTAATACACCATTGTTTTTTGACAGGATTCCGATTCCGAAGGCGATATCTCATTCTTTGGCCTGTGATTTTCTTTTCACTTGGTGTGATTATTTCCCAAGTGTTATATCTTGTTATTTGGGCAATTCAAGGAAAAAATTGGAGTGGAGCAAATGCAGCATGGGCACAGTTGGTTGGTTTTATGATGTAATATTTAATTTTCAGTTTTATCCTATTTTTCCACTTCACAATCAATCTGCATAAATTGACAATTTCTTGGTGCAATTCTGCAGCGTCCACTCTTGGAAGTCACCCTCAGTAATTTATTTCTTGCTTACCCAACTATTAGCATTGGTTGTTGGTTTGGTTGATATATATGGCAGCAGATTTGGTATCATTACATGGGAAAACTCTGGATGTGGTCGCTTTCTAGTTGTGCTTGAACGTTTAGGTTTGTACATAGTCTTGTGAAGCTTCATCTTATTCTCTTGTTAATCTCCCTTGCTTTCTATTTATTCAATTTTGGGTGTCCATCTTTGTGGACATGTAATAGATAAAAATTCCAATACGAATATATGTTTTATGGTGTTCTTCAGTAAACTTTATGGTATCTTTTTTTGTGTGGTTAAATTCATAAATGAACCTTGGTTTCAAAGTTATTTCTTTTTTTCGATTTGCTTCTGATCATGCAAGTTTCTGAACTTCCCTTTTTATTGTCTGAATTGGAGTTTATTGACAAGAATACTGGACATTACATAGGTACTGACTGAGATTTTTTCTCTGTACTCTATTTGAAAGGTTCCCATCTCAGTGTTACTTCCTGTTTGCTGTTACCGGCCATTCAACTAGGTGTGGGTATTAGCCATCCATCGTGGCTCTCTCTACCTTTTTTCATTTGCAGCTGCGTTGGTCTTGTGGACTGGTCTCTGACCAGCAATTTTCTAGGCCTTTTCAGGTGATCTCTTAGTGGCTAAAGATAAATCAGTAGTTACTTCTCTCTTTCTTTGTGTAATATATTAGAAAGAAGTACAGGTGATCTATATTTCAAATACTTGCTATTATAGTTTTCTAATGGCTTACATTTTTTTCTTTATGATCGTGTAGGTGGTGGAGGCCCCTTCAGCTGTATGCTAGCCTAAACATCATACTACTTTATGTCTATCAGCTTCCTGTGGAGTTTCCCAGCATAATTAACCGGGTGGCAGATTTTATTGGTCTGTTCAAAATATGTGCAAAATCAGAATGGCCCAACATTTGTTCTAGTCTTTTTCTTGTACTTTTCTATATCATGGTATGTATTATTCATGCAATTAAAAATCTGTTTATGTTTAATTTGTTGAGATATTCTCTCCTAAAGTCAAAATCGGTGCAACAATGGTCTAGCACTGATGTCTTCCAAACTAAATATGATGCTTATAGAATTCAATTAAAGTAAGTTGCTTCTACTAGTAATCGTTCACATGGTAAATGATTATACGTTTGGATCAGGGAGGCTTTTGATTTTGAGACATGATTGTGATTTAACTGGAAGAAAAATGTAATCAGTATCATAAGTAGCAAGTGTGGAGGGATAAATGACCAATTTGAGTTCTTGAATGAAAAAAGAGCAGCTCATAGAGGCAATTAGTTCATTGGAAGCACAGAGCTTATGATTATTTGGGTAGGAGTTCAGTTTCACAATTGTTCTATGCATGATAATGGAGAATTAGATTGGCTTCCACTGTGAGAAATGCCTGTTTAGGTTACTCTACCATGGAAGTTTCAAATTCAATCTGTATGTGGTAACAGTGGTAGGTTTGCAGAAAGGTTATGGCAACGATTGGTAGTATATGTCTTCTGTTCTTCTGTGCTTCTAAGTGAAGGAGATTTTCAACTAGCATGAGCCCAGAAAGTGGCTTGTGCTCTTCAAAAGATGTATAGGTGCCACATGAAATAAGAGCTTTCATATAATTGATGAGGTTCCCTCTGATTATTTCTTTTTTTTAATGAGATATGGAAATTTTGGCTTTGCTACTTCCTAGTTGCCAGGAATGTGGATGATTGTTCTATATCTTTGAAGTGATGCAAGTTGGTGGATCAAATTGTTGTCTATCAATCAACGATGCATCCTTCAATAACTTTAACTTATTATGTCTTGATTAAGTAATTCAGTTGTTGATGTAAAACATTACTATCATCCCTTTTATCGTCATGTCCTTCTCATTTTATTGCTTTTTTCCTGGGCTGTTTACATTACATCCTATCTAACCTTCTACCTCTTGATTCAGCTATCTTTTATTAACCGTGACTTGGAGGAAATGGACTTCATTATGTCTATAAGAGAAAATACTTTGACAGAGCAACTTTTACCCTTGAGGCATTCATTTTTCATTCGTCAACTGAGGTAAAGCTTGGCCAATACTCCCTGACATCTTATCATCCTGTTCCCACTTTTTTTTTTTCAATTCTTTTATGTTATTATTATGGCGATATCATCACCAAAAGATGACAACACTGCTTGATTATTACCTTCCAGTTTGTTGCTGTTATATCTCCCTAGATCTCGTGTCTTAGCGGGATTACTTTTGGGTTGTTGTTGTCGTTGTTATTGTGGTAGTCTGTTACTGTCATAATTTTGGGGAACTTTCTCATTTGGTTGTTCTTGTATTGATTCAAATGGTAGTGCATCATAGATCATATATATCTATATATCTATTGTGATTAATAGTTGACTGATAAGTGTTTGGAAAACCTGTACTATTGAAAGTTGCAGCAAGGTTTCAAACTTAACACTTTTTTTTATTACATCAGTAACCTTTTCCGTGCATTTTTCTTGTGCATATGGTTTGAATGTGGTTAGTGGAAACACTATTTCTATTGCCTTGCAATTTTGAATCCAGTCAGAGCATAGATCACGAAATATCTGCCTAGATGAAAACTTTAATTTGCTTGTTGCTTGCAAGGTTAACGAACCTGCTTTAAAATGCAGATCTGGAGTCAGGCATACGAATGTCTTGTTGAGGGGAGCAGTTTTTCGGACCTTCAGCATTAACTTTTTCACGTACGGTTTCCCGGTATATATTCACTATCCAGATACTGTTATCTGCTCTCTGGATTAGACTGGTTTCTTGGCATCTGTGATCTGTTGCTGTGGGGGATACAGGGTAAATTCCTAATAAATGGCATGAGCTGTACTAATATGTTACTGACTTGGACTAAAATGGTTTTGCTTTAACAAATTATCAATCTTTTTGTAGCTGATATCCATTCTAATTATTTTACGAGATACAATTGTTTGTTTAACATTAAAGGCACTTGAGCAGTGATTGTCTGAGACCATTTGGACAATTACTTGAGCATTATCTTGTAGTGTTATCTCCGTAAATCGAAAATCAATTACATTGTCAACTTCTGTGTCCTTTTCTGGTTAGACAATTACTTGAGCATTATCTTGTAGTGTTACCTCCGTAAATCAAAAATCAATTACATTGTCAACTTCTGTGTCCTTTTCTGGTTGGTATGTACTGATTGAGATTTGAGTTGGTAATCTTAAAGCAAAATCTTCTTGAATGAGGCAAATACTGCATAATGTATAAACAAATACTTAATTGACTATCATTGTTTTGGCCTCCACTTTTCAATTTCTAAATGCAAGATACAAAAGCAATGAGTTTAGTACCAATTTCTACTTGAACACGTCGTTTGATTTTTGACTTTCAGTGCTGGATTTGACAGGTTTCCCTTTTCGCTCTGTCCTACTGGAGCTTTCACTTTGCCAGTATATGTGCATTTGGACTACTCGCATATGTTGGCTACATTGTCTATGCCTTCCCTTCCGTTTTCCGTTTACATCGGTTGAATGGACTGCTTCTCATCTTCATTCTCTTTTGGGCTGTTAGCACATATATCTTCAATGTAGCTTTTCCATTCTTGAATTGGAAAATAGGCAAGGTATTTGCACTTTCGACTTTAACCTCCAATTTGTGATAAAAACATGGATCTCAAAGTTCAATAACCTTGGCTGCGCATGCAGGATATGAAAATATGGGATATGATTGGATTTTGGCATTATCCCACTCCTGGATTATTTCTACTTGCACAATTTTGTCTTGGCATATTGGTTGCCTTGGGTAATCTTGTCAATAACTCTGTTCTTCTTTACCTGTCTAACGAGGGAGATCAGTCTTTGAACAATTCTATTACAGAAGGTAATGAACTAATTGATTGAAACACTAACCTGTGGCTTTTTTTGTTGTGGGTCATCATGATTTTTCCAGCATATTTCTCGTCCTTCTGACTGTATATTCGGCCAGTTATGAGGGATATGTAATTTGCAGACACAGAGATGCATGCTACCCTTGATCTATTTAATTGCTCTTTGTTTTCTGTAGTTTCTGTGGAGGAAGATACCAAGGTATTGATAGTTGCAACAATTGCGTGGGGATTGCGGAAATGCTCTCGAGCTATAGTGTTGACGTTGATATTCCTCATCGCCATGAAACCTGGTCTCATTCATGCTGTATATCGTATGTTCCATGCAATTCACTCAAACTCACTAATTTGCATAATACGTGGTAGTCATCACTAGTGATGCCTGTTATCAGTTAGGTAAGCATGAGATAATTCGAGTTTACTAATCAATTGTGTACTTTGACCTGTGCTCCAGTGATTTTTTTCTTGATGTATCTATTGAGCCACAGTATCAGCAGAAAGATACGACAATTCCTGATTCTTCTGTGTGAAGTTCACTTTGCACTTTTGTACATACTTGAGATTGACTTCATCTCCAATGTGTTTGAGGAAAATGGTTCTTTTAGTATGGAAGTTTTGCTGCAGTTAGGTAGGTGTTGGTGTTCAATTGTTTGACTTCTCAGTATGAACTTTTTAATTGGTTTTGAGGTTATGATATATTCTTTTTTATGCTCTAAACCCAATAATGTAACTAAACCATATTGTGTGAACTGTTGCAGGTCTTCTGAAGCAAGATAGTTCCTGGGATTTTTTGGAAATAGCTCTGCTTGCTTGTTTTTGTGCCATTCATAACCATGGGTTTGAGCTCTTATTTTCGTTCTCAGCAATTGTGCAGCACACACCTAGCCCTCCTGTTGGATTTGGCATCTTGAAAGCTGGTCTGAACAAATCAGTCCTCTTGTCAGTATATGCCTCCACATCTGCAAGAAATGACCTTGATAATCCTTCTTATGGTATGACTTCATGAATAACTCCAGACATTCTAAGTGACTTGGCAATTGGTTACCATGTTTAGATAGAATTGGTTCATACGGTTTTACTTTTTCGACCAACTGTTAAATAGAACAATGAACTTCTCTGGAAACAGCTTAGCCTTTCACCATAACCCTCCACTCTACCAACCACCCTCCCCCAAAGAGAAGAAGCTAAAATCTGGTAGAAAAAGGACAAAGGTAGCTTGTTCTTGTACAATTATGCATCTGGGGTCTATCTCTTGGTTTCTACAATAATGGATCTACTCAAGATTTTAATTTGAGATGTCATGTCATCACACTTCTTTGTATTTATCAATACATCAGAGTTATGTATAACTTTATAATATGTTCTCTTCCTAATATTAAATCTGCACTGGATGCCAGTCATTGATCACATTTTTTGACTTTTGTCATTGCAGAGAGTAGGATAGCATCATTCCTTGGTGCAATCGGGCAGAAGTTTTTATCCATCTATCGCTCTTGTGGAACTTACATTGCATTCCTCACTATTCTTGTCACAGTGTACTTGGTTACACCTAATTACATATCATTTGGATACATATTTCTTCTCCTTGTTTGGATTATTGGAAGACAACTAGTGGAGAGAACTAAAAGGCGCTTATGGTTTCCTTTAAAGGCATATGCAATTGTGGTGTTTGTCTTCCTCTATAGTTTGAGCAGTTTCCCAAGCTTTGAGACACGGCTTTCCAGATTTATAGACTTAAAATTTTATGTTGGCTATGATTCGAAGGCTTTATTGTTTGGAAATGTATGGGAATCTCTGGCAATCTTGGTAGTGATGCAACTTTATAGTTATGAGAGGAGACAAAGCAAGTACAGCAGATCAAAAGACCCTGACCCGTTGGATTCAGGAGTATTTGGATTTGTAAGACGATTTCTGATCTGGCATAGCCAGAAGATCTTATTTATTGCGCTATTCTATGCTTCTTTATCTCCCATTAGTGCTTTTGGTTTTGTCTATCTACTTGGTCTTGTCATTTGTTCAACTTTTCCCAAAGCTTCTCGGGTACCATCAAAGTCCTTTCTGTTGTACACGGGATTCTTAGTGACAGCTGAGTATCTTTTTCAGATGTGGGGTAAACAGACTGGCATGTTTCCTGGACAACAGCACTACGATTTGTCTCTTTTCTTGGGATTACATGCATATGATCCAGGTTTTTGGGGCCTGGAGTCAGGATTGAGGGGAAAGGTACTTGTAATTGCTGCTTGCACCCTTCAGTATAATGTTTTCCACTGGTTAGAGAAGATGCCAAATATTGCTTTAGATAAGGGTAAATGGGAAGAACCTTGTCCTTTGTTTGTCTCAGAGGAAGATATTTGCATAAATGGCTCCACAACAAACAATGAAAATAGGCCACCATCAGATTGTAGTAGTCAATCTGATAAAAGAGAGGAAATGACAAGCAACTTAGGGTTATCTTTCACTGCCAGCCCCACTCAAGCACAAAATCACAATTCCAATAAAGCCGTAAGCTCAGAAGGTGGTAGCACTAGAAAATTTTTATTTGGAAATTTCTGGGGAAGCACCAAAGAGAATCACAAATGGAACAAAAGAAGAATTCTTGCATTGAGACAGGAAAGATTTGAGATGCAAAAGACTCTCTTCATTATTTATCTGAAGTTCTGGATTGAGAATATGTTCAATCTCTATGGCCTTGAGATTAACATGGTTGCTTTGCTCCTTGCCAGTTTTGCTTTGTTGAATGCCGTCTCTATGCTATATATTGCCTTGCTGGCTGCTTGTGTTCTTTTAAGTCGGCACATAATACGAAAATTTTGGCCAATGTTTGTCTTCTTGTTTGCTTCAATTCTCATATTGGAGTACTTCTCTATTTGGAATAGTATGTTTGCTGCAAATCGACAAATCCCAAGTGGGACTAGCGTAACTTGTCATGACTGCTGGAGAACTACAGCTTTGAATTTCCAGTATTGCAAGAACTGTTGGTTGGGTATTACTCTCAGTAATATTTATATTTGTTTCTGGACAATCATACGTGCAAATAATATATTTCTTATTTCCTTATATTCTGAGATCCACAACATGGCATGAAAATTATGCAATTCTTAAACCGGAATAGGATACTGCAATTATTAAGTCAATTAGCTGGATTTCAACCTTCATGGGGAAGAATGCTCTTCATTGTTACATGAAATTTCAAATTTCATTTGATGTATCTTTTATCAAATTTAGAATAAAGATGCTCCTAATTCACGATTCATGATTAATTTTATAGTAACTGTTGGATAATTATCTTAGATAAGTTTAGTTAGCTTAGGAGATTATCTTCTAGGAGATAAGTTATCTTTTAGTAAATAAGATAAGATATACTATAGATAGGATAAGTTAGTATATACGAAAAATCCAGTAGTTTAGTAGTATTAGAATAGATTATACTCATGTATAAATTACATATAATCAGAGCAATAAAGTGGGTTTTCTTCTGATATTTTCTATACCCTCTTGTCTCGTTACTTTTCCAACCTGTGCAGACCAGGAAACTTCAAGAACTGCTTGAGAATAACCTAGGATGGGAATTCCAACAGAACAATTCTGCTGATGGAATATGCTTTGATGAAGATGATGAGGTCAGTTTAGATCCCTACTTTTTTGCTCTTTCCTTATTATTGACCTCATCTTATCAGCTGTTCTTTTTCAGTACGCTCCAGTAGTTGTGCTGGATGATCCAGGATATAATGAAGCCCCATCTGCTTAGAACAGGTTACTGCTATACAAGTCATGTGGTGAATTACTTCTACTGCATCTCTGGCATGTCTTATTCTTCTGAGATAGGAATAGAAGTCATGACTCAATGGCCTCAGAATTTTGCCCATCTTGAGGTCAAAATATAAGATTAATGTATTTGATGTTCAGGGATAACTCCAATGTTAAGTAGTTTTATGTTACGATTTACTTGGCTCTCTAGCATATTAGCATTTTGTGCAAGTCCTTGTATACATTACAATACGATTATATTATATTTAAGATGTGGAGGAAATTGAGCTTGGGGTTTTGATGTGGCTGGAGTCATGAAAGTTTTAACTCACTCTTCCTGACAGTAATGTTAAAAGGAATTGAAGATAAAGAGGTTACAGTAATGTTTGAGGATCCAAACAAAGACCTGAATGTTCATACGTTCGTATCAAGGCTGGAGGTTACAGTAACCTGCAGCATCCTCATTGCTACGAACATTCAGGTTACAGTAATGTTTGAGGACCCAAATAAAGACCTGAATGTTCGCCTCGATATGGAATTAATTAAGAAATTCATCTACTACCTTTTAGTGATGCCGCTGTGACGTATGGTTTAGGCAAAATGAACATAAGAAGTACATCAAGTTCAAAAATTTTACAAAACAATATTGCCCGGCACTTAAAAATTTCCACATGTAAAGTGCAGAAGCTTAACCTCCGATCTTATTATGCTAAGCACTTGCTAGCCAAGTCATGATGATAAATATTTTTAAGCAAGTTGAGTACCAGCAAATGTGTCAAATATAAATTACACGTGACCAACATGAGTAGTATATGGGGTAGACATAAACCCATTAACAATATAAATTAATTATATGGGTAATGTTTGATCGAGTGGCATGAGATAAATAAAATTTTTAACTGTCAATAAGAAGCACAATTATCGAGAAGACATTATATTTTATAGGAGTATGTACAATTTTAGAATTGTGAGGCTTGCAGAAAAACTAAGCTCGATAACATAACATAGTTAGGTTAAATAATATCCAAATTGATCATATGAAACTTCAAAACTAATAAAAAAGTTGAGAATCATAGATCCTTTATGTCAAATAATTAATTAAGGAAAGCTTTGATATAAAAATGTGTTAAAACTTCATCAGTAATAATCATGTTATTAACATAAAGGAGGTGTTCCTAGGTAATATCGTTGAATTTAGAAAGCTAAACTTTGTGATATTTGCTCAAGATCATAAAGAGCCTTTTGTATTTGAAAAGCCTTGTTAGGCTGATAATTATGATTAAAATCCCCATTGAAAAAAACATTCTTAACTTCTATTTAAAATAATTTTCATTTCTTTCCAATGACTATGGCAATGAGACTACGAATAAAAGCAGGATAAGCTACTAGAACCAAAGTCTTTTCTTAATCGATGTTATATTTTTGTGTAAAGTCTTTTGTGACAAGTTCGACTTTATGTTTGATGGAATATCTAAACGAGGCTTAATGTTTTATACCTATGTACAATCAATCATCAACTTATCATATTGGAATTTAATCAAATTCGGGTATATTGATCAACTGGCTTAAATCTTTTATTATAAAATCTTCGAGCAATGGATCTGGTGACTGGGATATTAAATTTGGAGCATGTATCTGGGCAATTTGGAGGTTTCGTAACCAGGAAGTGGTTGATGGAAAAGTTTTAGATAATCATGCTCAAATGACATGGACTTGGCAATTTATTCATGATTTTGTTTGTTGTTTTGCCATGGGTCATAATTCTGATAATGAGATGGTTAAATGGGTGAAGTGGGTGCCTCCAAATGGTGAATTTGTGGCTCTCAATGTCAATGGAAGTTCTATTTGAAATCCAGGTTCGGCGGGTATTGGTGGTGTAATTCGAAATGAGCAAGGAGCTTGGTTGGTTGGGTTTTCGGCATCAATTGGTTATAGTTCGAATATGGAGGCTGAACTTCTAGCTATTAAAAGAGGACTACTTTTGGCTTGGGACAATAGATTTCATAAAATTTTTCTCTGGTCAGATTCTAAAGAGGCTTTGAGACTTTTGAAAGGGAGGAATTGGGTGACAGATTGTCATGCAAATATAATTTATGACATTAGAGTTTTGTTGTAAAGAGATTGGTGTGTGAAAATGGACCATTTACTTCGAGAAGGAAATTCGGTTGTAGACCATCTCGCAAAGCTAGGGAGTGGTTCTACTGCCAATGAAGATCAAGTTCTGGACTTGCCACCAGCTTCTGCTTCTCTTCTATTGCTGAATGATGCAACTGGTACTTTGTATTTATGGGGCTGATTTGTGTTTGTTGCGTTTCTCTTTTCTGATGTACCAAAAAAAATAAATGCTTGAAACTTTTTTATAATTGCTTTATACATTGAGGGATTAGAGCTAGCCTCATGGAATATGCAAAGCTCATAAAGTATAATGGTAGAGTATACATAATTATGAAGAAGAATAGAGGGTTGACTTGTACCGTTAGACCAACAAAGTGTAAGAGGTGAAGCAAATGTAGTACGAGAAATTAAAAGTGAAGTTATTAATAGGTTCCACAGTTTGAAGAGATTCTTCAGGAGAAGAAGAAGATTGTTTATACTAAAACAGTTATCACTTGCAGAAATTTCATTATAAAAAATTGAATATTGGGATTAGAGAGAAGATATGTAGTAAGTTTGTCAATAAAAAAGGACGACAAAAAAGTAATATGACGAAAAATTCAAAAGTATTTAGAAAGAGGATCTTTACAATGATTCCGTATGTTCAATACCATATCCTAGTCATGCTCTTAGCTCTAGTTTAATATTCTCGTGAATTAAAGAACAATGAACCAAGCACAACCAAATACTTCAAACATATGATATTTTAAGGGCATTTATATAGATGTAATAGGAAGAATATTAGCAATTGCAGGAGGAGTTTGATTTATTGTGTAAAGAATAGTACGAGTAGTTACTTTCCAAAAGGTTTCATAATAAGATAAGAGGATCAAAAAGGTTATAAACAATTTTATAATATGTTTGTTTTCCTTCTACATGTCTATTTTTTATGACATTCTAAAATAAGATATTTAAACTACTATTTCAATTTAGGATAAGAATTGGATGAGAGTGGTTTCTTTGTATTTCATATCTTGTCAATCCAAAATATTTTGATTTTATGAGAAGACTAAATAGCAATAATATTTGCAAACCGATAAGTTTATGGAAGGCCACTTAGATTTATTGACATGAGGTAAATCCATAAAAATCTGGAATGATTATCATTAAACATCATAAGATAACGTGAACCACTCATAGAAGTATGAGGAATATTGTAACACCAAACTCTTTGAGCCCTTTTGTATTAGTCGGTACTTGGAGATGCTACTGTATATTGATATATACATGGTTGTGTATGAGTTCAAATATGTATTTAAGTTATTTGGATATATATGTAATGATTTATAATGTTATATGCCTTTACATGAACTTAAAGTTCATCGGTATGCGAAATCTTGGAGCACTACAACAAAAACAAACATTTCGCGTTGTCTTCCCAGTAGACGTCACGGAATGTAGGAGGCTTTCGTGACATGTTCCCAAACGTCACGAAAGGGGCTAAGATTCCACGATGTTGTATGCAGACGTCGTGGAAAAGCCAAGTGTTAGGCGTCGTTTGGATAGTTAGACGTCGCAAAAAACATAGCCCGACGTTGTGGACAGTTAGACGTTGGGAAAGGCCCGTTAAATATCGTTCTGTCGCTGGCCCACCAATGCATTTTCAACTCCCGCCCCTCTAACGTTTAGCTCTCTCCCACGTTCCCCGTCTCTCTCCCACCTACCCTCTAAGTCGAGCCACCATCCGTCTACTGTCGTGCGACCTGCCCTCTCCCTCGAGCCACCTTCCCTCTCCCTCGAGCTACCATCCATCTCTCATCTTCTGTCGAGCCACCGCCCTTGGAATCGTTGGAGGTTGCTTCACGAGTTGGCGTCCTGCTGTCGTCTA
>JANKOD010000002.1:15560805-15571948 GCA_026284645.1 Erythroxylum acuminatum | reverse complement strand
ATTTCAGCTGTTGAAGAAGAAAACAAGTTTCGGGAGAAGGATAGGTTTGTAAAAAGGAACAAGCCTAGACGCAGAAGCAAGACTACGGATTCGTCGATTAACTAATAATAGGTTTCAGTTGAGTTTAGCTATTCCTTAAAATCGCAGAATACATATTGATACGGAATGAGTATTCTTAGTTTACTTTAAACCAAACATGGGCTTAAACATTACCAAGGAATACGGAGGGAATAGAATCCCTCCTACCAAACAGGCCATAAAAGTTCAGATAGTACATTAATATTAATATGTCAAACTAACAGATTTTACTTTTTAAAATAATAGTAAAAGTATAAGGATTTATTGATAGTTTTTAAAAGTCAGAGAGTACATTAATAATATATCAATCTAGAAAAAAGAAAATCACTTCCGTACTCTCGCAAGCATTTAAGAATTTAGTAGTCGACTTTGTCAGAATTGATGAGGCGATTAGTTTTGGTATCAGCGAAAGCGAAAGTGTGAACTTGGAAGGCTCTTGCCTGATCCTCATATCTTTACTGATGCCAATAAATTAGAGAATTTCTAAATGATTATCAAGTATTGGTTATGTTATGTGTATTCAAATTATAATTCCAATAACGGAAAGAGCAGAATTCATATTAAAAAAAAGGATTATTAAAATTCGCTTTTGCTTTGGACTCTTGCAATGATTACAGAGACATGAAAATGATCTTGCTCCGAGAAATCAAAGCTGAAGAACCATGCGTCGATAAGTCTGTCGGTCCTTATCTTGTAGCCACAGGTTTTATAGCCTATTTCAGTTTCCGTGAGATCAAATGCAAATGAGATCGC
Organism: Erythroxylum acuminatum; assembly: GCA_026284645.1. Classification (NCBI taxonomy): domain Eukaryota; kingdom Viridiplantae; phylum Streptophyta; class Magnoliopsida; order Malpighiales; family Erythroxylaceae; genus Erythroxylum; species Erythroxylum acuminatum. The sequence continues at coordinate 15,571,117 of JANKOD010000002.1, read as the reverse complement.
CTGTTCTATAATTACTGTGTTAATGTTGTTCCATTGCATCTGGTTCATATATTTTTGTGGATTTTATATAAATGTATGGACCAGATGTAATGGAATAGCACTGACACAGTAATTATGGAACAAGTGATATGTTCCAACCAAATGGGCCCAACCAGCTTCAACGGCCAAGTATCTATCTGATTGATTGTCTCTTCAAATGCCTAGATACATTGATTCCCCTCCATTTCTTTCCAACCAATTCGTGATCAATCTTACTTGATCCAGCCACCGAGTAGACCAAGTTTAACCCCATTCCTCAACCAAAATATTATATGACTCGTTGACAGTTTCTTCCAAATGCCTTTTGAATCTCCTTCGATCAGAACCAACTCTAGTTTTAAGCAAGTTGAGTTCAATTGCATTTTGTTGTTTTGATAATCTAAAATTTACAATATAATGTTAATTTTAATTTCCAAATTTTAATCTTGGAATTTGGGTAACTATATAAAAATAAAAACATTGATTTATTACCAACTTATATTAACAATAATCATAAAATAATCGTCTAATTATTAACTGGTTCCTTTTATTCTACTTTTGTTTTTTATGCTGTTGTTTTAAGCTTTTAATTTTTGTTTTTCTTTCAAATAAAAAAAGGATTTTTGATTGTTAATGTTAATTTAATTATATTTTAATTAATGATGATAATTACATATTAGATAAAAAATTAAATATAAATTATTTGAAGTTAATTAAATTTATTTTGATCTCTTATATCATATTTATTAATAAATTATTACTAAAAATTATTTCGTTTTATTAAAATAAATATTTACTTTAAATATATTTTAATTATTAGATCAAATTTTGTTGGAGTTTATATATTTTAAAGATATTTTAAATTTAGTTACATGTATTAATAATTATGAAATTAAATTAATAAAAATTAAATAAATTAAATAATTCATAATTTTTATTAATAACTACTTTTAATTAATTAAATATTAAATTAAATTACTCATAGTTCTTATTAATAATTAATATGTTAAATAATATATATTTATTTGATAAAAACCGAAATAAAAAAAATAAACAACTTTCTAATGTTTTCATAAATTTTGAAAACCTGAAAAAATCAAAGTTAAAAATAGAAATAAAAAACTCAAACAAATACATTTTCTTACTAAATTTGAAAATAAAAATAAACATAAACATAAACAGGTCTAAATAAATATCATAATGTTTGGACTAAAATAATAATAGAGTAATTATTATGTTTCGAACCTATCCGTGCAAATGCGTAATTTACATTTGAAGCAATTTAATGAATACTTGTCGCTCCTATCCTATGCTTGATTGTGGACTTCCTTGGAGATTGGGCATGGAAATCATTTATAGCTTGTCGGCGGCCTAACACGAGAGCCTAAGATTGTTCATAGGCTTTGAGAATGCACCACCGAACTTTATGATGGGCTCGTAGTTCCTACACCGGCCGGTCAAGTATATATTTTATTTTGACTTTCTTTATTTTGAAAATTTGAGATCGTTGTCTTTTATAATAATTTATTTTATATTTTATTCCTTTTACTTTAATTTTTACTATTACTATGTGCTGACAAGTAACTACAGTAACTATGTTAGGAATTCAATGAATGTCTTTTGCATATATACTTGTCATATTTGACAATTTCAGAACCTTTACCATAATCAAATTTTTTAGTTAAAAATCATCTTCTGTTAAGAATATTATAATAATATTTACTGATAACTAAGAATATTAGAACAATAATTATATTTTTTCCGGAAGAAAAAATCTGTTTGATATATTTGAACTAGTAACTAAAATAATAAGAAAATTAAATTAATTAATTACTATTGTAGACATAAGCTTTTACGGTTTAGAGTTTATTTGTCTTTACTGCTTAGGATACGCTTTCAAAAAATTTCATTTATGTCAAAATGGCATGGTTATTGGTTAGAATGGGATTGAAAAAAGAAGAGAGCCGTCCTTTGAAAGTTCCAGATTTTGTCGGAGCACGCCAGATAAAACAAGGAAGCTGAGCATCAGTTTCATTGAACTTTGATAAGTATTGGAAGTGACTTCGACAAGCTAAAGAATCCTTTGAATTGACATCCTTAACTTTTCTATGAAAAGATAACTTAGCCATTAAATCCACCCAAAGCATTATCTTCTCTGTCACGTAGCACAAGATTCATGGTATACATCTACGCAGTACATGCCCATTTGTCCGGCGGCTTTTCTGAATCTTAGCCTCTAAATCAATGTAAAACCAAAGTTTCAGTTCAGACTAATGTACAACAGTCTCGATCGTACTATGATAATATCAAATCTTACAGTTTTCTCTAAAGAAATAAGAACAGAATAGGTGAAACTTCCTCTCAAGGGACTAAATTACACGGCACTTCCACGTCCACACCCACATCCCAGGTAGGGCACGCGTTATATGCCTACGTCGTCTACATGTCGCTCTCGAACACGGTTTCGGTGAAACCCTTCGTTGCCAAGGCACTATAAAACCCAGTTTATCACATAAACTTCTCTACCATACTCCTAATAACTTAATTTCTAAGCTTCACAATATATAGCTCTATTAATACACTACCTTATTTCCCGTTATATAATTGAGTTGGTTCTTAATGTTGTGGTCTTCTTCCTCAACAATGGAAACAACGAATTTGTCATCTTTATCACTGCCAAAGTACTCGTGCAAGTGTGCGCGCTGGGGAACGTTGGCTGTGAGGGCAGGAAGAGAAACAACGAAAGGAGATGGATGGGATAATCCTGTGGATGACAACATGATTGTGCTGAGGATGCGTATGAAGGAAATGAAAATGCTGGAGAAGAATTATGAGCCTCCTCAGGAGTGGATGGAATGGGAGAAGAAATACTACGAGCACTATAACAAAGATATCTGTGAAGCAGTAGGTCTACTGCAAAACTACTTCATGAGTGTTAGGCCAAGCTTGGCTTTGGGAACCCTAGCATTTCTTGTTTTAAGTGTCATGATATGTACAGGAGTTGCTATGTGTCAAGCGGTAGAGATAACTAAGATGATCCTATCCTATCAGCATGTCTTCTAACTTGATCTTTTCTAGCTGGCAACTGCCGCACTTGTAGACTCCGACATGCTTAGCTCCTGCCTGTTAGAGGAAATAGCTAGTATTCTATTATTAACATTAACGCAAGTTTGTGGTATCTACTGAATTATCAAAAAAAAAAAAAAAAAGTTTGCTGTACAACTACCAATTTGTTATCTCAGCTTTTTCTCTTCTATTGGTGTCAGAGCATAACAATTTTTCTCTCATGAATAGTACAACTTCCTTAATAAACACACTAAATACCTAAATCAAATTCGTCCATCAAAGTTTTTCTAATCCAGTCTCTATGAAATTAAATAGTATGAATTTTCTCTTTGAAGTGGTAAGTAATGGCAACAATTTATGGCTATAATCTGGAATCATACCTTGTTGGAGTCCATGTTATTCTCCCTAAAAATTCTAAATCCAAACGATGAAGAAAGTGGAAAATATAATGATACTTTCCTTTATTTAAAGCAACAAGACTAGCTGTTCATATAGTGGATGCTCTCTTTGAAAAGAAGGTTGAAACCTATTTCAACTCACTATCCTAAGCCAAAGTGAATTAACTTAAATATCAATTGCAAAGCTAGAAGAAATGCACACTAGCCATGAACGATTATATGTTAAAGGAGAAAGGTAATTGATACTCTGGCTTCAATTGGTGCTCCTGTTAATAAGTAAGAGCAAATGGAGGTAATTCTTGGTGGTCTCAATAAAGACTATGCAATTTTTGTTACTGTTTTTCTGATGAAACGTGAATTATACTTGATTGATGAACTTAAATCACTGCTCCTAGTACAGGAAGAACGTATAAAAAAATATAAGAGAAATTTAGAGCTTAATTTGTTGCTTAAGTTCAAAATTCTAACCTCAATATGCAGCATACGAAAAACTTTCCTTAACTAGGATTCAATTAATTTAGTAAAAGGTGGAAGTGGTGGCCGTTTTTAGTAAAATCGTGGTGTTGGCCATGGTAAAGGTTGAGGAAGAGGAGCTTTTAACCAACCTTAGTGCCGAGTCTATCAAAAATTTGGGTGCATAGCCTTTAATTGCTATCACCATTTTGATGTTGAGTTCATACCTAATAATGGAGGCCCCCAAAACAACTCACCTTTATTCTTCACTAATTTCACCACTTAGCCATTTGGCAAAGGTTCCCAAAATCCCATTCTAATGGCTTCACCAAATGCACCATTTGATAATTCATGATACCCATACTCTAGAGCCACTATTCCTATAGCTCCAGAGCCAAACCAATTCATGGATAAAACTGAATATACTGGTCCAATAAAGTTACTCAATGGTAATGGTAAAGGTTTGTGCATATCTCATGTTGGTCATTATGTGGTGAAATCTTTTAATTTCCCATCATCTTTGTTTTATCTAAATAACCTTTTGCATGCTCCAAAAATCACCAAAACATCTCATAAGTTTTCATAATTTGCAAGTGATAATTCTGTATCTTTTGAATTTCATTCTAACTTTTTTCTTGTTAAATCCCAGGACACCAAGCAAATCCTTCTATGAGGATTTCTTAAAGATAGATTATTCAATTAAATAATTAAATCAAATAATCAATAAAACTTTTTTTCTTTCTTCCATTTTCTTCTTTATTTTTAAACCGTAACTTGTTTTTCTCTTCTAGTTGTTGCCTCTCCCATCATGTGCCACCGACTCTTTATCTCACTATCACTGCACTATTGTCATCTTGTCATTATCAAAGTTACTACTTCTTTCTGATTACATACTATTGTTGCTTCTCATCATCATTGCATTGCTTCCATCTCACCATCATCGAAGCTGTTGCTTCTCTCTCATCACAGAGTAACGTTAGTTCTTGCCATCATTACACTGCTATCATCTCACCATCATCAAAGTTGCTACTTCTTGCTATTACGTGCTGCTTCTTCTCTCTTAACGTCTGTTGCTATTGTCTTCCCCCTAAAGTTAGCAACTTTCTTTCTTCTCTTACCTTAACAATAAGTAAAAAGATGATGAGCAACACTTATTTGAGGGTTTGAAATCCTCTAAATGTAGCAGAAGGCCTAATCCAAAGATAAAGCATGGTTTTCTCATTAACTCCAACCAAATCTCCTTCATAAGCAAAATCTCATACTAAAACATGTTTATTGAGGCCATATTGTTGGACTAGATGTATTAAAATGATAAGGACATTTAGGTTAACCATTTTGAATTCTTAAAAAAGCATCTAGGTTATATCTCCCTTAGTTAACCAATTTGAGCATTAACCTTCTTTTTCTTGCATATGAACCACAATACAAGCCACATTTACTAATTTTTTTGTTAATTTCCCCTATAATTTTGAACCCTTCTGTGAATGATTATATGATTCTATTTGCATGAGATTTAAAATATTATCATGAAAATGTTTGTGAAGTGATTGAATGTGCGTATTCTTAGCCCCCATCCCCGCCCCTTCTCTCTCTCTCTCTATATATATATATAGAGAGAGAGGGAACTAAGAATATGCAAATTGAGAGAGAGAGAGGGGAACTAAGAATATGCATTATACACACACACACACACACACACACACACACACACACACACAAAAGTAGGAGTAGTAATAAATTATTTGAAAGAAAAGAAGTAAAGGAGAAAAGAAGAAAAAGAAAAGAAAATAAAGAGAAAAAGATGATAAAAATCTTGCATGATCATAGTTAAGTGACTTGAATCAAGAGAATTGTCAAGCATTTTTAGCTAAAATTATGTCGATGAGTTTGTATATGTCCTTCAATTTGATAACCTAAAACTTCTTTTTTTTAAAAACCTTGCCTAAGCCCAATACAAACCTTTCAAAGTTGGATTTTTCATTTAATTTATTATTCAGTGGTGGCGATGTGGTAAATAAGCAAGCCTATGGTAAGAGTTTCTCTATTTTAACATAAAAGATCACTAATACTTTGATCACTTTGAGTGTATAGAGTGTAACCAATTAGAGGGTATTGATTCCTATAACATTTGATTTTTTTTAAAAAAGTTTGATGATTACTTATTTGTGTAGTTTATGAATTGCTTACTTTTTGTTGTGTTTTGGATTGGATTAGTGAGACGTGGTTATTTAAATTATGAAGGGATGAGTTGAGAAGAAAATGAGAAGAATATGGAGAAAGGTTAATGAGTTTGAACTATTGTATGCTTAGGGGCAAGCATTGTGTAAGTGTGGAAGAATTTGTTAGCATGCATAAAGTACACATATTTCATATTAAATCCCTATATTTTGATTGATAAAACATTTGTAATTATAAATTATAATTATATATTTTGTGTGTTTTATATAGGAGATTGGAGATTTGAATCAAAATGTGCTTAAAAGTGAAAATTTAGTAAAGAAGGAACAAATATGCAAATTTCGAAAGAGAATGAACGATTGGAGAAGAAAAGTTCTAGAAGAGGTTTGAGCATAATGTGTGCCCAAGCCTTAATTGTCATGACTACTATAGAATTTAATGTGATTAAACGGTTAAAGCTCTTATAGCCCTAGTTATTTCTGCCTCAGTTTTGCTTTATTAGGAGTCGTATTTAGGAAAGACTTATTTTGGTGTAATGATCCAATAGGAACTGAGATTCTTTAGATTTAGTCTTGATCTTAACTTCTATCAATTTTTCTTAAAGAAAATTAGATAATATTTTGGGATTTTTAAAAAGGAGGAGGCAAAAGAGGCAAAACAATCTATTTCTCTCTCATCTTGGTTCATCTTGTTTTTTTTCCCCTACATTCTTAGGATAGTTCTTTATTTTTATTTTGTATTATAGTTTTTTATTTTTTTAATTGCCTTTGAGAACCATATGCAACTAAACTCTCTTTTTCTAGTGAAAGGTTAATTGAAGTTTGAATTTTCAAGAATTATGAGATCTAATTGTTCTTCTTTGCTCTTTTGTTCTTTAGTATTTATAATGTTATGAGATTATTAACATTATTGTTTTGTTTAACTAATATAAAAAGGTCTACTGTTCAATTATCAAAATAATATATTATTAATTAGAATAATTAAATCTATAATATTTTATTGTTCTAATGCATAATGGTAAAATAACAAAGTTTAATATAGGATATTCTATTCACGTTATGTGGATATATAATCTAGGCTAAATAAACTAAGCTTGTGCATTTGTTGACTAAAATTGGTGATCTCTCTAATTTTTAGTGTTGTTGATAGGTTAAAATTTAAGAGCTTGTTTAGGGTTGTTTGTTGATAATATAATTTGCTAAAGAACTTGTTTAGGTTAACGAAAAAGTAAGGAGAGATATAGGTTATTAGAGTTTGTTACCTACTTATTAAGAAATATAAGAGATTATCTTTATATTAATAAACAATTCAAAGAATGAATACTAAAATTATACTTTGAACTAGATATTTGTTATCATTTGATTTCATTAAATTGCATTTTTATTAGTTTTCTATCTTTGTATTTACTCTATTTCAATTTTAATCTTAAAATTCTCCTTTCATTTATTTTGTTTTGTTAACTTCGCAAGGGCGATAAGTTTTACCAATCTATATAAATTTAACCCTCCTCGTCGCTATATACAATTCATTTATAACTAGAGTAAGATTATATTTATTAGATTTTACACCCATCATAAAACTTGAAAAAGGGTTAGAAAATGTTTCCTTCCTAGGATTCTACAGGCTGTTGGTTCTTTAAATTACTATATATCATAATTTTAGTGATGCATAGTTTTTTACACATTGGCATATATCTAGTGGACTTATTGTATTATAATCCATTCTATACATCGTAACGTATATAGTATTTCCAGTTGAATCAAGTGCCAGATAACATAACAGTTTAGCTAAAAAGAGTTTTAAAACTCAACTGCGCGCTACAACGTGCTTGTATCTTATGAATCATTTATATGTTTTTTGGTTCAAATCCAGTAATCTTACAAAAATAGTGCAAATCATTTGATCAATAATTTTGCAGTCACCCCGTTTAGATTTTAGTACTTACAAGCTATGAGTAGATCACAGCTATATGTTGAAATTCGCAACTGAACAATTAAACAAGATGCATATCATTTATATATTGATCAAATTTCCCTAATTGATAATGTGATTAGTTTGTGACATTTGGCAATTAATATTTTAAAGCGTTTTTTGCACTTTTTTTTTTTGGTCTTAGACCAGGGTATCTACTGGCGGACCCAGTGACTAATCCCCTCGCTGGTTTGTAGGCACGTATCTATATTCCTATTTGACTATTGCTCATACGCGCAAACTGAACAATAATTAAGATTGGGATGGATTCCAATGATTAGAACAAGAAAATCATACTATGGGAATATTCAAAATTAACTGATTGCAGTTATTTTTATACAAGGACATTAACCTTGTCCTTATCTATTCTCAATTGACGTTTTATAGGAAATTTAAGATGAACTAATGTATAAACGTTCATATATTTCTTTGGCAATCAAGTGAAATGCGAATATCTATTCTCAGTTGACGTTTTATAGGAAATTTAAGATGAACTAAATGTACAAGCTTTCACATATTTCTTTGGCAATCAAGTGAAATGCGAACTTGCTAAACGGCCCGACCATTTGACATTCGCCAACATTTCCCGTCGAGTCGAATGTGTTCGCCTTTGCACGCTACAATTTGTTCTACCGTCCGCTTTGTCATTATTTCATTGACCACCGGCCGTTTTGATAGATGATCAAATCAAGAATTCCGGAGAAAATGGAATAATGATTAGCCTTGACTTTCAGCTTTTTGTGTTTTGGCATTATTCATTTCGTTCCACACAATTGTCATAGGTAACTTGTCAAACGAAATTAAGCAACAGCTTTTTAATTCTCTTTCTTCCATTGATTTGGATAGGTTTTCTAGTAAACCTTATTTTATTTGCAAACGACTTTTTGTGCAAGAGCACCAGATCAGAAAATAATAGAGATAGTCTCTTAGATAACGACTAGCAGATTAATACTGCGCATTTGCGCAGTAATAATGCCCTGTTAGTTTAATACGTTATATTATTATATAGTTTTCATGTATAAATAAATATTAAAAATTTAAAAAATTGTAATCAAATTATAAGTAAAATTTCAGAATTTGTTATTGAATTATAAATATTATAAATTTCTAATTCGTTATATTATTATATAAAGTTAATGTATAAATAAATATGAAAATTTTAAGATTAGTAATTAAATTATAAATATTATAAATTTATAATGGATATTTTATTAGGAAGGTTTAAATATTTTATATTAAAAATATATAAGTTAGAATATAATAAATGAATAAGAAAAATTAGTACGTAAAAATTTGGGATGGAAAATTAAAGAATTAAGGAAATGTATAGCGTAATGTGTCTTATAAATTTAAAAAATATATAAAGTTAATATAAAACCTCAAAAAAATAAGTTTAAGATAAATAAATATTGTGTAATTTAAAATTTTGTGATAAGATTATTAATATTTAAATATTTAAATTTATAATAATAAAAGAATAGAATTTGAGAGAAGATAAGTTAGAGAAGTTGGTTTAGAATAAAAGAAAGAAAAGCTAAAAAATGGTAAAAAAATGTATTAAATATCAACAATAATATATAATAGAAGAGTTATTAATGAGTAGAGGAAAAGAAACATGAGTTGTCATCCCTTTCGTCCGTTTCATCCAACGGTTCTCTTAACTTGTGCCTTTTACTTTTGAATTAAGATTTAATTAACTACTTCACCTAAAACTTTCAAAGTCGCTATTGTACATTTGCAAAACAAATTACTGCACGATAGCGACTTTCATGAAAAAGTCTGAATTTTCTTTGTTGTATATTCAACTTCAAACTTTCATAACTTTTGATCAAGAGCTTCAAAAATTACAAGTTTTATATCAATAAAAAGTTAAAGAAAAATCTACAACTTTCATGAAAACAAATTTGCCAAAATCTATCTAAATCAATACAGTTTATTCATGGAAGTTTCAGATAAATATATATGTATATATATAAAACCCAAAAATAATAGTTACATAAATATATAAATATATATAATAAAATTTAAAGTCACGAGTGTCAAAAAAATAGTTACATAAACAAATATATATATATATATAATGAAGTTCAAGTCAATCTATTAATTATAATGTAATTAGTAAATTAAGTATAGATAAATTAAATTTAATTAAAAATGACAAAAAATATATGGGCTAATTAGTCAATAATACTAAATATTAAATAATCTATTAATTATATTAATTTTTA
>JANKOD010000002.1:15547653-15560705 GCA_026284645.1 Erythroxylum acuminatum | reverse complement strand
CCTTCCTTGGGTCAACTGCATCACTTCCAAGGCAGTCTTCTGTGGCCGTTTACTTGTAGCAAATTGGTTGAGGAATAGCAGTTTAAAATCCTCAAAACAGGTTATGAAACGTGGGGGTAAACTATTGAACCATCTCCGAGCTCCTTCTTGAAAGGCTGTACAGAAGGCCTTACATTGAATGGCATCGGGGATGCAATGTAGGTTCATCATCGATTGAAAGTGTTGAAGATAATCGAGGGGGTCGGTCTTTCCGGTGTACTTTTCAGGCATTGGTATCTTAGTACCGACCGCAGGAAGGCTATCCAGGATCTCCGGAATGAAAGAAGAGTTGTATTGTGTTGATGTCTGATCCAGACGAGAATTCATGGGCATATTGATTCGATCGCCCATGATTTTTTCCAGAGTTTCAGCTGAGCGGCGATCGGCCATCATACCTATCTGCCGAGCGGGTGTTTGTTGTTGTTCCGTCTGAGATTGTAGGATTTGGCGAATCAGTAGATTGGCCACTTCCTCTATTTGTCTTTGGGTGAGGGTGATTTGTTGTGGTGCAGGAGGGTTCGTGTTTAGGTTGTGTTGAGTGTGAGGGTGTAAATTGTTTCTAGCGTTATCCTCCAAAGCTACGCTTTGTTCTTCTTGATCTCGGTTTTGGAGTTGTGGTTGATCATTCGGGTGTGAAGATTGTGTTTGGATATGAGGGTTTAATGGGGGTAGCTCATTTGCGCTAGGGTTTCGGGTGATGAGTGGAGGATGGGTCTGGGGGTCATGATGCGTCGATGGAAGGGCGGTTGGTAATCGCAAGCCCATTCGTTGTAGTGCAAGTGTCGCGACAATGATTACATCAGGATTTGTTGCTGCCGCCTGACTAATCTGAGTGCTTCTGGACGTGGTGCCCTGACGCCCGGCCCCACGGTGGGCGCCAACTGGTTCTGTCTTATTTTGTTGAGGCTAGGTGTCGTTGTTTGGATTCATGAGTTTGGTTGACCTTAGCTAGGAAATACCTACAAAACAGTAGAAGGCACATCGGGGGTTGATTGTCGGTAGGCCCCTCCGACGCTCAAGTTAGTCTTTTTTTAAGGGTTCTGGTGGCTATGAATAGAGAATATTAGGGTTCTCGTGTCATACCTGCATCATGATGAAGTGATGAACTTATATAGTAAATACCTGTCGGACTTAGCACATCTTCTTGGGAATGGGTCGATCGGCCCACATGCTATCCTAGGGTTGGACCTGGGCTTAGCACGACCGACCCAACCAAAAATATTTTTATAATCTTGTCCTCACAGAACTTGATCAACTATCAAATTATTTCTGGTTATATTGGTTAGGTAAATTTGATAGTGACCGCAGTCTTTAATGTTAATATTCTTCCAAGATAGAATAATAAATTTAAAATAAATTAATTTAAGATTGAAATGAATAAACACTTATAACTTAACTGAGATGCGTATAGCATTTTACAAAAAACTATTATAAAAACATAAAACTATCTAAATAATATTACATCATTAACTTTTAAGAACTATCATTTTAAACAAAAACTAACACCTTTTTATTATTAAAGCAAATCACAAAAACACTAATTTAATCTATCGGAAAGAAGTTTGTATCAAAAAGTAAAATTTTTTAAGTTGATGCTTAACAATAGTTACATAGAATAGGAGAAGCGGGCTATGGTTATATGGGTAGTTGAGATATGACATGAGGAAAGGGAATCAATGAACATGTGCAACAATCAATAATTGGAAATTGAACGTGCCTACCTATACATGACTTGTTTCTGTAAGACATTTATGGGGCTTCCTGGAACGATGCTCTGGTTCATTTGAAACATTCACGTTCTCTCCTCTATCATTCTTTAGACTTAATTAATGGCTAAGATTTCTTTAAGCTACTTATTAGTTAACATTTAAAGTTAACAAACAACCTATCATAATTGCCATGGGATATTCCTGTCCTGCAACATGAAATCATACGTCATATTTAAAATTTTCAGACTTATATTTAGAGCAGATTCAGCTGATAATTCAGGTACCGCAAAATGACAATCATGTTCCGCCAAACCAATGTACGTAGTAATCATTTAAGCATGTAATAATGTGAACTGCTCACGTTCGATTCAGTCGATGATGCTTATGACAGATTGGGGCCGATCTGGCATATGCTGTAAGTTTTTATCTTTCCAACAGTAAAGTAGTTTTTTTTTTTTGTTGTGTGTGTGATAGTTTTATTTTTCAAACCCCATGAAAAAAAACTGATCAAAACTTATTCAAAAAATACACCCGTTTAACAGTCGAACCACTTTCCTTCAAATTATCTACACATGATTGAGCAACGGTAAAACTAAACAGCCAGATATCAGAATGCACAATTACATCTTCAAGTAAATAACAAAGAAGTGAAGAGTACACACGTGAATCCCGATCTGGTTGCATATTGATGATGGAATAGTTTAATTAGGTGTTACGGGATAGTGGGCTGCAGAACAAATGCAGCCCACTATCATCTGCGGTGTGTTAAAGTAACCTCAGCAGTGAGCGGCACTACCGAACATAAAATACACAGCAATTGATAAGGACAAGTTAAGCAACAGCAGCAGCAGGATCGATGATTCATGATAGCTCACAAAGTACGGCGACCCTTAACTGCTAGTCTTCCTGATTTTATATTCTTCTGTTGTCATTGTGAGACTGTTAGGAATGATAACCCAATCGTCGCTTTCACAATTTCTAATCACCATCACCCCAACGTAGACTATGAACAACAAGCTTATTTATTTAATTCACAATATTATCATTTTCTATTAAATCAATTCTTAGAATTATTGATTCATTATAAATTAAACATGCTAAATAATTCAAAAGATAATTTCAATCAATAAATTATAAAAAAAAATATGGAACCTCATTAATTAAGCTTATACCCAAAAACAACTGATTGAAGTCTTATTATGTTCGTAATCGCTAAGCGCTCCTAAAGTAGCAGTAGTATCTAAATTGAGATTTTCCCAAGTCCTATATTTACATCCCATTGAGATTAAGGTTAACGGGTGGGATTTTCAGTGTAACTTACTTGACATATTAAATAAGATGTATGATGGTAGGCTAAGAACTACGCAAATGAGCTATCCCGTTAAGGAGCTGATCTTCGCTCAGGGGTTCAAGCCTAACTCGTGGATAGTTGGTGGTAGTGAATTGCCGCCAACGTGAGCCGCTCGTGTCAGTCCAACAACCAATCTGAGTAATGGAAATACATGTGATTGGATCGGAATATCCTTACTAAAACAGGATGCTCCAACCCGTCAAATGACAGGTCATTTTGTTCAAAAATAGGGTATTTAATGTCCAGAACTTAACCGCGGAAAGAGAATAGAACTATGAAGCGGTTCGATTATATTTGTATTAACTTCACTGCTTAGAAAATAGAAATCACTGTCACCGTTTCGATATTTGACTTTGAGTATAGAGCAGCTTTAAATTTTTTGGCCAACTATCCCATCATGTGAGGTACCTATAAATCAGCGAGGGGATTAGTTACTGAGTCCGCCGGTGAATATCCTAGTCTTAGACCTAAAAAAAAGAAATCACTGTCACATGTCAATGATTATCCCTTACTTTTCTGTGGGCTCTATTTCTTATTTATTTGTTCTTTTGTTGATTATGCCATCATGTCTGCTCTCCCGAGGTTTTCTTTGTGTTTTCAGAGCAAAAATATTCCGCCCTTTTCGTTTCTTGCTTTTTCCTTCACCAACCCAGTTAATCAAATTCTCCAAATCCATACCTCGTGCAATGTCCGTTTCTGCTTAATGTTTTGAAAGCGTTGATCGGAACAAACTCAGATGCTAAAATTGAAATCTGGCTTATGTATGTGGGATTTATGTGGCTTAAAGTGTTCTTGAAATTTCTTGATAGATTTGTTCGACGATTTCCATCAATAAAGCATTTCCCTGACGAGCCCAAGTTGTGCAAAAGTCAAAATTTTTGCATAATTTCCTGAATTATTGACGCCCTCTTGCTTAAAAGCTTCTCCCTTTCCGTTTCTTTCCTCTTCTTTAAGCATAATTGTTGCTAGTTTCGCACTGCAAATTTTATCCTGTGGAGGTTAGTTTGGAGCATAAACTCCAATCCACTACTGCCTGGGATTTGCAGAGCTCTGTGAAGCTTTAAAGAGGTAATTTCTAGGATTTCAATTATTGGAATATATAAATGGATTCATTCCATGGAAGTATATCATCAACAGGGGAAAATGCAGTAGCTGCAATATTACCTCTGTTGAAACTTATCACCCTTACTCTATTTGGTTTGGTTCTCGCTCACTCAAAGATCCAACTTGTCCCTAAATCTACTTACAAAATCCTAAGTAAGCTAGTCTTTGTTCTATTCCTACCTTGTTTGATATTCACGCACCTTGGTCCCTCTATTACTCTCCATAAAATCATTCACTGGTGGTTTATTCCTGTTAATGTTATTATTAGTACTGCCATAGGGTGTTTCTTGGGGTGGTTGGTGGCCTTGTTATGCCGGCCGCCGAAACAGTTCTTTCGGTTCACAATCATAGTCACTGCATTTGGAAACACCGGTAATATTCCGTTGGCAGTGGTCGAAACAGTGTGTCACAGTTCTGCTAAAGCTTTTGGTTCTGATTGTCAATCAAAGGGTGTTGCTTATGTGTCCTTTTCACAGTGGGTTTCTGTTATTCTTGCTTACACTCTTGTTTACCATATGATGGAGCCTCCACTGGAGTACTATGAGATTGTTGATGAAGGAGGTGAAATTGAGGAAGTACCCCTTGATATCAGTAGACCACTCCTAGTTGAAGCTGAGTGGCCAGGAGTGGAAGACCAGGAAACAGAACATAGCAAGACACCCTTCATTGCAAGGCTCTTCAATAGTTTATCGGGAATGTCACCTTCCACTGTTCCTGATATTGGAAGGATAGAGGAGGGAGCAGATGAGGGAATAGAGGAGGGAATAGAGGAGGAAGGTCAAAGCAGTCCCAAGTCCTTAAGGTGCTTGGCAGAGCCTAGGATGGTTAGAAAGATTCGAGTTGTGGCGGAGAAAACACCAATTAAGCACATTCTTCAGCCCCCAACAATTGCATCTTTATTGACTATTATAATAGGATTAGTTCCTGTTCTCAAGAAAATTGTTTATAGTAGCAGTGGACCCCTTGAATTCATCACAGACAGTTTAGAAATAATATCTGAGGCAACAGTGCCTTCAGTTATGCTGATTCTCGGAGGAATGCTTGCCGAGGGTCCAAAGGAATCAAGCCTTGGTCTTCGAACCACTATTGGGATCATCATCGCAAGGCTTTTGGTGCTTCCTGCAATTGGAATTGGGGTCATCTTTTTGGCGGATAAGTGGCATCTTTTGATCTCTGGAGATCTAATGTACCGTTTTGTGCTTTTGCTGCAATTCACCACACCAAGTGCCATCTTGTTGGGAGCTATTGCAAGCTTGAGAGGGTATGCAGTTAGAGAGGCTTCAGCACTCCTCTTCTGGCAGCACGTGTGTGCTGTGGCCTCCTTCACACTCTATATTATTGTGTACATGGAGATTCTGCTCTCATACATCTAATTTGCTTTCTCAAGCTTCCTGCTTAGAGGTCCTTCAACTGAAGGGAAAAAAAATAAAACATCAATCTTAGTAGGAATTCCGATTTCTTGTTTAAGATGTTGTCTCCAGTAGTCCAGGTATGTTGCTTTGTGTAATTCACAGAATTTCTGATGTTAATCAGTTGAAAAACATAAATGACAGAGCTTGTACTTTGCAGGCAGCATCATAAACATAAAATTATTTTTGTTAGGATTGTTTCAAGCAGTCAATCAGTGTACATCGGCACAGGTCTAAGATGAACATTCAAATCCTCCTGGAGAAACAATAATTGATCACAGGAAGATGTCATTATTGCTGACCTCATCTAAAGCTTCTAGTAAGATGCATATTCCAGACAAGGTCTATCAACAATGAGAGAAGAAACCCACTTTGTGTATGCCGATGAAATTACCAATTGATGCGTTCTCTATGTCATTAACATTGCCAGTATCTGCAAGTCTTTAAGTGTGGCTTTACTTGAATTAGACATTTTTAGATTTGAATGCTCACTTAGACTTTGACAAACACCTAACTGCACTACCTTTATTTATAAAGTCGAACTTGTAGTCGCTGCCTTTCAGATCCACTCTGAATAAAATTTTGAGCGTGTAATAACTCAAAATCAAGCGACAAATTTGACCTAAAAGATCAGTATGGCGCTCTTATTTCAAAGAGAGTGAAATAATTAAATCTTCAACAATTTCGCAGACTGTCCAAAAATTAATTTTTTCGCACAATTAAATCAACAATCACAAAAGCAGAATACCAAAGACACCGACGTTTGGTAACGCAGTTCGGCATACCTTGCTTACGTCTGCGGGGCCCTCACCCATATTAAATAATTTCACTGTAGTTCTCAAAAATTACAACAAATTGATCTACTCTCAGAAGACCCAATCTTTGTAACCAACCTACAACCTAACTACCCGTGAAAGATTTTCACACTCAATAACACGACCGACTCGTGTTAACCTCGTCAGAGGATTTTTTTCAACTATTTCTACTTAAGAACAAAGACAACTAGAATCAAGAATGCCACAAATTCAGTTCTGAAATTCTTCCCCAAATAATCTAATAGCAGCACCACCGAAATATATATCCTTTATGCTGCAAACATCAATTTACTTAAAATATCCAGCAACAACTTCGACTACACATTAACCTTTGATTGCTTGCTGGAAAATAAGACTGATGGGGAGATTTTGCTGCAACAAAAACTCTTCACCAGAGACTGCTCAATTTCAAGATTAAATCACCAACAACAACGCAGCAGCTCACAACCAAAAGCATTAAACGATTTCTCACCAAAAGCCACACGAAGGTCTGCGTAGAGTTCTTGGACTGCTCATCAGAGATTATCAAAGTATAATACTGCTGCTCCAAAGAACTCCACAAAACAACTCAATCAAGAGAGAAGAAAAAGCATAACGCGGCAGCCCACTTCACAGTATATGCACTCGTATCTTTTTCTCACCAAAAAACCTAGCAACCTGCGCAAATCAAAACAACCAAAAGAACCTCTTACACACACGTCCACATCAGCCCACAAAGCAATCTTTTCAACATTCACATTATACACGCAATCTGTCAATTTCCTGTTTTAGAGTCCTTTTTCAAATAAGGATAATATCAACATCCGAAAATCAAGCCACTAATCCACTTTCCAATTTCAACAAAATATTTAATTTGAATGCAAAAAATAAAAACTAAAATAAAAATTAGAATAAATAAATTCTAACAGAGAGTCTTGCTTCTTTGCACAAAGTATAGCAAATCTTATGACTGGAACCCATAATCTTAGATCAATTAAGGAACATACTGGAGACCTGGAACCCATAATGTTGGTTCAAGGAGAATGTTGAACTTCCCTTATTTTTGCTCATCAATTCTTGTGGAAGAAAACACAAACACCTTTAACTAGTGGCATAAATTTCAATTTAGAACATCTTATTAGAGAACCAACTAAGGGTTAGATCTCCAATATGTTATTTGCGGATCTTTGTCTACTTGCCTTCTACTTCTCGTGTTGCTGATAGATCTCTTGCACTCTTAGAATTACTTCTTTCAGAATAAAAAACTAATCTGCACTTTAAGGAGAGGCCCAAGACATAAGATCATACGATTATTCTTATGATCATCACAAAATTTACCTGCATTAGTAATTTGTTGTCCCTACAATTTTGAGTTGGTTGAGGGTACCAACACGAGTAAATGAAGTGTGCAGGTTGGCCCTGTGAGACATTTTTAAAGAGAAACAAGGCATCTGATGTATGTCAACGCAATTATCATAAGAATGGTTCTCGGACATTTGATTGCGATGAGCAACTACTGGTCATATAAAATTTCAAAGTATCGCAAAATCTTTGCGAGAAGTCTTCGGTGTAACTCTATACCTATATGCGATTTTTTTAATATTGTAGTTGAACTCTTGGAACTCTAAATAAATCATTGTCGGAATACAATCGACCTATTTATCAGAGAGACAATTTGATAGGAGAATATAAGTTTAATTAGTAAAATTATATTTAACTCAATTTGATTATTTTAATTGATTAAAAATGATTGGGATATTTATTTTGGAAAATAATGAAATTTTCATAAAGAAAGAGTTTAGGTAGAGAATAAATATGTATTTATAGTTACAAAAAATGACCTTCAAAATTTAAGTACATGGAACTTATTAATGAGCTTAAATAAACCATAGATGAAACAGATTTAATTATATATCCAATATATGAACATAATTAAACACTTAATAATGGACTTGAACACTCATGAATTTAGTCTTTTAATCGAGATATAGTTTTAAGTTAACTTTTAACACCTCTCTTTAATTTAAAACTTTCTTCCGTACTCTAAGTCATGTTCTGAAGTGCCGAAGAACTTTAAATTTGAGTGATTTAATAAGTATATCTATAACTTGATCATTAATCTTGACATGCTTGAGCTTCACTTCATTCTTTGTAATACATTCTCTAATAAAATAATACTTCGTATCTATATGTTTACTCCAATCATGAAAAATTGGGTTCTTGGCCAATGGTTGTGTAGACTTGTTATTAATGCATATTTCATTTGCTTCTTTTTATAGCAAGTGAAATTCTTTAATAGCTTTCTAAGCCAAATAACATGACAAGTGCATAAAGTTGTAGCCATATATTCATATTCACAACTTGACAAAGTCACAATAAGTTATTTCTTTGAACTCCATGTAATAGCACAATATACCATAAAAAATACGAAACCAATGGTGCTTTTTCTATCATCAACATCTCCTATAAAATCACTATCACAAAATCCAACTTGATTGAAATCAACAGATGACGCACAGAGCAACCCATAATCAATAGTACCTTTGATAGTGGAGAATTCTCTTAGTTGCTTTCATATTAGTACAAGTAGGTGCTTATATGAAAGGGCTTATCACCCCAACTATAAAGAGAATATTTGGTCTTATACATGCCAAGTATCTCAAACATCCAACAAGGCATTTGAGTATAGTGGAATCTTCCTTATCTCCATCATCAAACTTTTTCAATTTGAATCTAGATTCTATAGTTGTATTCACTTAATTGTAATCAAGCATTTTAAACTTCTTCAGTATTTCTTTTATATACCCTTCTTGTGAAAATAAAAATTCCATTTTTCATTTGCTTTATCTCCAAGCCTAAATAGTGTGACATTAGTCTTATGTCCATCATCTCAAACTTCAATAACATAGTTTGCCTGAACATTCGAAACAATTTTGGATTATTGTTAGTTAAAATAAGGTCATCCATATAAAGAAAAATGAGTAGAATATCTCCATTTCCGTATGATTTAATGAAAAGAGCATATTCATGAGAGCAACGAATAAATCCATCATTTTGGAAGTACTTACTGATGTGAGTATTCCATGTCCTTAGTATTTGCTTTAATCCATTTAAAGTATTTTTCTTCATGAATTTTGACTGTAAAGCTACTTGATTGTTCAATAAAAACCCTTTCCTAAAGATTGTTATTTAGAAAAGTTGGCATTACATCAAATTGATAGATTTTACATTTCATTTGAGTTGCCAAAGAGGTTAGTAAATGAATTGTCTCTATACGAGCAATAAATAAAAACGCTTCATCATAATCTACTTCACGCTTTGCTTGTAACCTTTAGCAACGAGCCTTTCTTTATATTTCTCTACATCTCCATTTGCATTCTTTTTTATCTTATAAACCCATTTGACTCTAATAACGTTATGACCCTTAGGAAGAGTTGATAATTCCCAAGTGTAGTTTTTCTCTATTTCCTTGATTTCCTCCGATATAGCTTATTTCCATCCTTTATCCTTCGCGACCGCCCTAAAATTTAAAGGCTCACTATCCACAAGAAAAAATAAATTACTCAAATCAAAATCAATGATTTCTTCTGTCTTTTTATAGATATTATAAACACTCTATTTTTTGTGCCTCATCACTTGAACTTTCTCCATGCATTGATGAAGAAGGAGAATGAGGTTTATTAGCAAAAGGAGGTGGAGCTGTTTCTTGAACATTTATTGTGGTTTCTTGCTTATCATTTTCAAAGTATGGGGAAAAAATCATAGGTTTTTTTTTGTGTCTCCCAATCCCATGTTGTATCTTCTTCAAATTCAACATCTCTGCTCATAACAAGTCTTTCATTGCTTAGGTTGTACAATCAGTAGCCTTTAGAATTCTATTCATAGCTAATGAATACATACTTAACACAAAGATCGTCTAACTTGGATAAATTCACAGATAAGTAATACTGGGCTTCAATCCATTTTATGCCTACTATGGTGTTTGATCTTTAACATTTTTCTTAGGAGATCAGTTTGACAAATAGATTGCATAAGAAACAACTTATGTTCAAAATTATTTAGGAATATTTTTTCCTTCAAAATAGATCGAGCCATATTAAGAATAGTTTTGTTCTTTCTCTCAGCTACTCTATTTTGTTGGGGTAGTTATGAGACAGTTAGAGGATGATGAATTTCATATAACTGACAAAAATCATTAAACTCCTTGGATGTGAACTCGCCTCCTTTATCGGAACTTAATGCTTTAATTGCATGGGGATTTTGTTTTTCCATAAATGCCTTGAACTTCTTAAATACTCCAAATGATTTTGATTTGTGTTCCAAAAAAATAAACCTAAGTCTTTCTATTATAATCATCAATAAAAGGTAAGAAGTATCCATTTTTACTCATTGATAATGGCTGGGTTGGTCCACACACATCGGTATGAAAAAGATGAAACATTTTAGATGCTTTTATCATAGTTTCTTTTAGAAAAGTCCTTCTTGAATTCTTTTCAAGTAGACATGCTTCACACAAATGATGTGGGTGTTTGATGGAAAGCATTCCTCTCACCATGTATTTATCTCCTAAAGATTTGAGTATGTCAAAATTCATATGTCCGAATCTCATATGACAATGCCATGCTTTATCTCTTACATCCACACTTAAACACGTTGCTTTAATTATTTTGATATTCAATATGAAAATTCTATTCTTCAACATAAATACCTTAGCAATCAACTGAGCAAGTTGATCTCTAAGCTAAAGACAACAATTCTTCATGTGGATTTCATATCCCTTTTCTTGCCCTAAACTTAAAATTATTACTTTTCAATTTGGGCACATAGTAGACGTCGGTGATAAGTTTGTAGCTTTTATCTTTTGAAGAAATTAGAATTTTACCCCTCCCACAAATTTGGATCTTTGAAGAATCTTTGAAAGAAACATTACCTTCCGCCTTTTCATCAAGCTCCATAAAATTGTCTTTATCTCCATACTTGTGATTGCTTGCTCTATTATCTAAGAACCATGAACTTTCATCCTTTCTCACATCATCTTTAATTGTTAACAACAAAGTGGGCTCTTCAACTCTTTGCTTTTCATTAACAATATTGATTTTCTCCTTAGTATATTTAGGTGCAATGTAACATTCCCTAGAATAATGCCGAAATTTATGAAAATTGTAGCACTCAACATTAGACTTATCATACCTCCTCTCATTCTGTCTAGGACTGTAACCTCTATTTCCTGCTTGATTTTCCTTGGCCCCTATATAAGTGATTACTCTTGTCATCATTGTTAACGTTGTTATAATATCCTTTACCTTTTCCTCCTTTACCTTAACCTCAACCATATCTTTGACCACGTCCTCGTCCTCTTCTTCTTTGACTACTTTCTCCATCATCATCTTTTAACAAAAAATTTGTTTTAAGTGATTGCTCTAAAGGTTCATTTTACCTCCTCTTGATATTTTCTTTATCAACCACATAATCAAACTTTGGGGGTCAGGGAATGAAGAATCTTTTCTACCACTCGAACATTTTCAACCTTATGTCCATACATCTTCATTTGATTCACACTTCACATATGAACAGTATTTTGAGATTGATTCAAATTCCCTAATGCATAAGGATTCAAAATTACCTTATAATGATTGGAGTCGAACTCAACCATGTCCTTGATTGCGTCCTCGCCTTCTTCTTCTTCGACTACTTTCTCCATCATCATCTTTTAACAAAACATTTGTTTTAAGTGATTGCTCTAAAGGTTCATTTTACCTCCTCTTAATATTTTCTTTATCAACCACATAATCAAATTTTAGGGGTCAAGGAATGAAGAATCTTTTCTACCAGTCAAACATCTTCAACCTTATCTCCATACATCTTCATTTGATTCACATTTCACATGTGAACATTAATTTGAGATTGATTTGAATTCCCTCATACATAAAAATTCAAAATTACCTTTTAATGATTGGAGTCAAACCTCTTTCACCTTGTCAATTCCTTGAAAGTAATTTTACAAAATCTCCCATGCTTCCTTTGCAGCCACCTTCTCAAACACCGAATCACTTAAACATTGATGGATCAAAGTGACAACTTGTTAATCCTTTTTTTTAATCTTTGCCAAAGTTGCCTTCTCATTTGAGACAAGCTGACTTCACTTTATGGTTTTATAAACCTTTCTCTATAATCTCCCAAACATCTTGTGAGCCAAGCACTACTTTCATTTGTGGACTCCAAATTTTATAATTTTCTTTTGTAAAGTGCGAATATTGAAATTAGTATACTACATTTCTATTTTCCATTCTTAAATATAACTAAGGTGTGAGACCACTTTATTAAGAGGAGAGGATTATTTAGGAGAAAGAAGTTATATTTCACTTGATTGATTTTAACTCATGTACAAAGAGTTATTTATATGTACAAAAAACAACCTTTAAAATCTAAACATATTGTAAGTGCAAGTCGACTTGTACACTCCTGTAACTCGACTTACACATGCACAGTACTCATAAGTCGACTTGTATGAGGATACAACTCAACTTATGCTTGTACAGTACTGTCAGATTATGCCCTAAAGGCAATCGCCTTTAGCGCGTTTTATTCAAAGTCGTGTGCAGACTTTATGAATAAATAAAGAAAGGCATATTTCATTAATTTGATA
>JANKOD010000002.1:15516465-15527329 GCA_026284645.1 Erythroxylum acuminatum | reverse complement strand
ATTATAATTAAAGTTTGACTTTAGTTGTAATTTTAATAAAATCCAAGGACATGAAAAATAAGATTTTTCATATAAAAGGAAAAATTAGAAATTTGGTAGCCAACACTTCCTACATTTTTCCTCTTAAATCATATTTGAGTTTTCTCTGAATAGATCTGTGGATATCGTTAGAGGCCGGACGATTGAACGGTTGTAGATTGACATATTCAAAGAAATAGAAAAACTGTAATACGAAATCACAACAGGTTAGTAGGTTTTTGTCAATTTCTTTTTTATGTTTCTAATTAAATTATGTTAATGTTGATGCTATGGAGAAAAATATATATATTATTTTCGTTGCGCTAAGATTTGATCTTGCGTAATTTTTCCAATGGATTTATGTATATGTTTATTATGTTTATGTATTAATCATAGTATAGAATTACAACCGATATTGTCTTTCAAGAAATCAAATGAAGAAGTTTTATGTTTAATGACGTAATTATTTAAAGGAATTCTTTATATTATGCATATTTATTTAACTAAATGATGTATATGATAAATTTTATATGATAAATGTAAATTATAAGTGAAATAATGATGTGATCATAATGATGAGATTCATATTGTATTTTTTCTTATCTTTAAATTGTTCCTCATCATTATTTTTATTGAGATTGGAGAATAATAGAGTGTACAAAGACTAGTATGCATTGTATTTCTTTTTTTCTAAAGGAAGTAGTCGATCTCATAGATTAGAATATGGAGATACTTAAATAACTATATGAGTGCTTGTTAGATAACAAATCTATTGAACTGGCCTAATATGAGACTTCCATTTAGAATATTATTTGTATGACTATGGACATTTTCATTATAATGATTGTTTACGTCATCCTTTAACTTAGGATTGCGAAAGTATTTCATATAGGAATTGTTATGTTTTGATATTACTTATAACCTATTATTGTCAAAAGCAACATAATAGGTAGTCATTGAATATAACATAAACTATATATATGTAGGTTAGTGATCAATATAGGATTCACTACCCAAAACTAATTAGAAAGAATGTTCTATTGTTCTCATCTAATATTGATTTGGAAAATCCTTAGCTAAAGTGGAATGATATTAGAAAATACTTTTTTCAAATGTCATTAATAGAATCGATTCCTAATGGCTATATAATTAAAAATTAAAGAAATTTAATTTATCTAATCTTAAATATGATTTGGGATTATAATTAATATCCATTGCTAACATAAATAGGAACCTAATGAGTCACACAAAAAAACAGTTAAAGAGACAAAAAGATAATTTAATCAAGTTTGACTTGTTTATAAAGTTTGAGAAATTTTATGATTAAATATGAGATATTTAATAAATAATAAAATCAGTTTTTAAATCAAATTTGTATCTAACTAGATTTAATTAAAATTAAAATTTTGTTTCAAGTTAAATCACTAAAAGGTTCAAACCTTAGTATAAATAGGCTTATGTTCTAAAGGATTTAGCACTTCTCTTACCAACCCGCTTTACCCTACTTATAGAGTTCTCTTAACTCGTTCATGTCTAATAGAATTTGGATACGTGTGCGAATATGATAACTACAATGAGCCAATTTTATAAATAATTCAAAAAAAATGACAAGAAAATGATCAAGGTATATAATAAAAGATTTAACATGTGTGTGGCTATAGAGATTGTGATGACACAATTTCATAAATAGTTTGAGGGAAACAAAAAAAAAGATCAAATTATACAAGAAGGAACTATTTACATTTATGTTTAATATGTTTGCCCAGAAATCATATTACAAAATTTAAAATGATCTTGACTTTTGAGAAATCAAATAAAAAAGTTACATTCCTGAATCTTGTCTCGATTTTCCAACATAAACATCTCTATTTCATTCATTTGACAATTTTTTTGCTAATTTTTAGAACTAATTAATGTTATTTGTAAAGAATTGGAATAGCTAAGAAAACTAAATTTCTATTGATCAATAAGTATTAAAAATATTTTTTATGTACCGAGAAATGTTTTCACAATGTTTGATTATAAATATTAAATACTATTCCAAAATTATTTGATTAAGACTAAAGTGCCAATTCAACATTCTTAATTATTTTATTAAGATAATTCAGAAATGGATTAAATAATGACATGTGACCCTGGCATAGTTTTTTTTTAAGGAAATTAGTATAAATAAAGAAGAAATTTACAAGGTCAACAAAAGGGAAAACCCTTTATATACAACACAAAAAGAGAGCCAGCAATAAATAAATCAGTTATCGCAGCAAAAGGATCCTAAATAGAACCCCCATCAATCAACTATAGACGTAAGGCATGACAAATATTAGAGCTACAATGGACTTTCTTGGTCAAAACTAGTGCCCGAATGTTAGACATAATTAAGCATATCAAACTCTCCTTCGTAGACGAGGTACTCTGGAAGCGTCGAAAGTTTTGTTCCTGCCAAAGAGAATATAAACAGACCCTTAAAACAATAAGTTGGACAGGTTTGATGGAACCTGCATGAGAAGACAGAGAACTAGTGATATTCGTAAAATCAGACCCAGGGTCCGTCCAGCAGCATAAGTCACAAACAGCTTTCCAAATAGAATAGGTAAAAGGACACTCGAAAAAAAGGTGAGAACAAGATTCCATTTGAATGGAACACATCGGGCAAGAAGGATCCATGTGAACATAAGGAATATGGTCAGCAGTCGATAGTTTATTCTGAATAGCTAACTAGAAAATGAAGGAGAGGCGGGGCATTAAAAGATTGCTCCAAACTGTGGAAGCCCAAGGAACAAGGGGACGGCGATGACGCAAATTGTTGCAAATGAAGCGATTAGTCAACTTATGCAGTGGAGTCCCCTTCCAAAAGAAAGTGTCATAATCTTGAGGAGTTGGAGGATAGTTAGGTTGAAGGTGACGCAGAATTCTTGGGAATTTCCACAAGTTCCCATCAATAAATGAAATCATACAGGTCTTGAGAGGGAAAAGTGGAGAAGTTCTGGAAGGAGTTACCTGAGAAATTAAGGGACCGCGACGATCCCAATTGTCATACCAAAGAGAGACCCAACGGCCATCGTTGATAACACAAGAAGTCTCTAAGCGGATATCGTCTCTTAACTTCAAAAGCTGGTTGAGGAAAAAAGAGAAACTGGCATAGTTAAGAACTAAGATTTGTTCTTTCTCCCATAGGTCATATTAAATTTTAAATACAAACATGATAAGTTAGAATGTTACATATGCATGCCGACATTATTTTGCTTTTATTTAATGATCACATTTAACAATTTAAATTTTAACAAATGAAATAAGAAGTATAATTTAGTTATTATCATATACTATGTAAATATATATTAGCGATACATTATCTTGGTCATTAAAGATTAAGAACCTGAAGTTAAATTCAACACTATAAAATCTCTTGAAAACATTAAGACTATGTGCTTGATATCCTCACTTATTACTTTTGTTTTCAAAATGACAAAAGAAATAAAGAGAAGTTCTGATGTGGTTATCAAACATAAATCTCTATGCGGTTGCTACGAAGAATGTGGTATTCGGTGGACAAAGTACTCACACGGATACTATTACTTTTCCCAATTCACCATTTTGGTGGGGATGTGATGCCATGTTTGTTGTGCATTAAATAGCTGCCCTTGCTTATGTCGCAATACAATATACGTTACCGACAGAAGCTTGGTGACCTATTCCTTACTATAATGAGGTCACCTTGAAAGAGCAATATCCATCATGAAACCCCACAATCCCTTGATGAAATTGCAACATGCACAGTCTCATTCTTTTATTTTTCCTCTTTATCAGAGGTTTTCTCAAATATTGTTTAGTCTTCTCTTGAACAGTTTTGAGGAAGTATGCAAGTATATCAATGCAATTATGTTTTCATTCTTTCATCAGCATTTAATGTAATATATTTTCGTGATTTTATTGTACCCTTTATCACGGCAGTTGTCGTCACGTTGTGGAACATTCAAACGAATCATGCGCTGCTGACGACCAGAAAGGTAAGGTCGAGTGTCGAGAAGGAAAGAAAGCTGGTATAGTTAATAGAAAACCTAGTGGAGATGTGGTTGCTGGAAAAATTTGTCGTAGATTGCAGGTTAATTTAGTGAATGGAAGGGTGGTTGAAGACGTTGGCAGGCAAGAAACAGGCATTAAGCTCTCGCAGTGGAGAAAGGCAAGGCATTGACCTAGAACAAAATTCATCACTCAAGATTTGACGAGTAGTTAGATTTATTGTTGAAGCTGTTACTTCACTTAGTGAAGCAGATGGAGTTCACTAGGATCACTTCAAGGAGTAAACGACCATGCACTTGCTTCTAAGTTGCAATCAAAAATGGTTACTTAATTATTCAACTCTTTTTTTTCTTTTGTCATTTCTTAAATCAGTGAATAACGAAGGCAAAAAGAAGCATTGGGTTTTTCGAACAAGGGTCGTTTTCAGTTTTGTCCCTACTGTTCTTAAATTTTCAATTTTATCCCTACACATGAACATAATTTTAGATTGACCCAAAAATATTCTTTTCTCGTTTTTAAATCTTGTAAAATGCATTTTTCCGTGTTTGAAAGAAACTTTGTAACGAAGATTAAGGATGAAAAGTTTGGATAAGTTGTTCCATTTTCTAGTATTATAACTTAATTAAACGTCTTTTAGAATACAATGTGATACGATCCTAAATTAATCTAGTACAAACTTTTGATAAGGAATAATAACTTTCTTTTCTTATCAATTGATATTGTTTAGGTCGTGATTTTTTTATTCTCTACTATGTCTAATTTTCATCATAAGTTGAGATCATGATTTTATCCGACCTTATGTTAACTTATTTCTAATTCTCATCCTAAAGTATTATTAAAATTGTAAATATTGGTAATCATTGTTGTAAATGTAGTGAATTAATATAACTAATCCTCCTTATACCTTATCTTAATACGTTATTAGATTCATAAAAATAAAATGAGCAACTTGCCTGACTAATCTGTTATTACCTCCAATATTTTCATTTCTATTTCTACTCACCATTCTTTCTTAGTTGAATTTAATACCAAAAATTACTCCGTATGGAGAACACAATTCATTCAAATTCTTAATTATCAAGATTTAAGTAGTTTTATTGATGACCTACTAATTCCACCACTTAAAACAACTATTTCTCCTTTTCTAGCACATTAAATACTGTATCTTATTTAAGATTCTTGGCAATAAAAAGTTTGGTGCTTCTTTACTAATTTTTATCCTTTATCATCTATGCAATATTTTTTGATATTATAAGTTTCACTTATTTATGTGAACCAGTGACGGAGCTATGTATATGGGAGGGGGGGCCATGGCCCCCCCTTTCAAAAAATTTTTTTTAATTTACTTATATAATTTTTTAATAAATAAGGATTTTTTAAAAATGTTGGCTCCCGGCCCCCCCTTAGAGTTGGCCCCCGGCCCCCGGCCCCCCTTTAGACTTGAGTCTGGCTCCGTCCCTGATGTGAACTATGGCAACCCCTTGCATGTCCTTGATTTCATTTTTCAAAATCTATAACTACAACTATCTATTGAACTTTAAGAATTTAAAAAAATTCTATGTCAATGAATTTCTTGAAAAAGAAAAAGTGTTTTAAGATGAAATAGGTGGAATAGGTAAATTTTTTTACCTCCTATAGAATTAATGTATTTATATAAGTATTGAAAGTAATTATCATACTATCATTATTGCGTTAAATTTGTAACCAAATCTTGTCCCACTCTACGAATTTATGGTCAACTAAGTGCCCATTAAATTTTTCTTAAAAACATCCACAATCTTAAGTGTAGGTATGTCTACATGAGGTCCCTCTTGGATATTAGACCACTAATGAACTAAGCCATCTTGCTAGGTTTATAGGAAGACCTATAGCTTTGGATCAACCAACAGCTGAAACCAAACTCATCAATTGTGCAAGAGTATGCATATTAGTTACCTCACTATCTGATCTTCCTGATACTATTCCATATCTTGGGCTAAGTGAGGACCTGCAACCTATAGAGGACCAATTGAAGGTCACATAGGCATGGATGCCTCAACCTAGTAAGAAACAATTATGGAAACCAACAAGGAGGGTGTTCGAAACAGGTAATCACCAAGAACTAATGGAGATAAGTAATGTACATAAAGGGTTGAATATAGAGAATGCAATTGCAATTCCTAGTGCAACTGACAATACTACATGCAAAACTCCAAATGCAACAAACAATGATATAACTGATGCTCTAATTACAAACAATGAGTTAAATTAGGAGAATGCAATTTAATTGTCAATTGAAGCTGACAAAGTTACAACTGATATTTCAAAAGTAGATAATGCTGTAACTAAATGTCTCAGTGCAGGAGGCAAAGTAATCAGTCAGGTGAGTATCGAGGAATAAAAAAGGAAAATGCAATTGGAAGGGTTTGATGAAATTATAAAAGAGAATGAGAATGCTAACAGTGTGGACAAAATACACTATTTAAACATCTGGAAAACAAACTCAACAGCAAGTACAAAAAGAACAAGAATTTGAAACAGTTGTTAGAAGAAGATATAATAGGAAGAAAAAGCTCTCCCTAATGGAGTCGGCCTCATGAACATTCTCACCTGGAATGTAAGACAGGCTAATACGCCTAACAAGCAGTTGATGATCAAGGACATCATTTTGAAAAATAAAGTGACAATTGTTGGTATATTAGAAACTAGAATAAAAAAGGAGTATTGTAGACTAATGAACTACCTCCTATCCAAATGCAAAATCACCTCTAACCATTCTTGTCATCCCAATGTAAGGGTTATTGTCTTATGTAATTCTAAAGCCTTATCTTCTACTTATTTTAGCATTTATGACAAGATGGTGCACTTATAGATTATTACATCACATCTTAACTTACAATTGTGCATTTTATTTATATATGCACACTACAATGCTTATCAGAGGAATTTCTTATGGAATCAAATCAAGGTTCTAGTAACTTCAATCAATATTCCTTAGACGCTTTCAGAGGATTTTAACTCTATTTAAAAAATAGAGGATGCAGAGGGAATAAGATCTACATATAATAATCTTTGTAAGGAACTTGCTAATTATCTGGATGAAGCAATTCACTGACATTCCCTCAAGGGGGTGTTTCTACACTTAGGACAATAAGCAATCTGGTCCTCTCTTGACCAAGAAGAAGTTAGAAAGAAGTGTTGGAAACCTAAGATTGATGACAACCTTCCCTAGCTGTTTTTCCATGTTTTCCATTAACTTTTTGTCTGATCATATCCCTATTTTAACCATAATAGATGTTGTAGGATCTAATTATCCTTTCGGGTTCAATAATTTTCTTTTGGAGTTATCTGGATTCAAGGATAGCGTATCGAAAGCATCGAGAGCTGATATTAACCGCACCAAATATTTTGTTTACACAAAGAAGATGCAGCTCATTAGGCAAGAAATGAAGTTATTATATAGCGTTAATATTAGCAATACACATCACCTACTCCACTTTTCTAAGAGGGAATTGGAGATTATTCAATAAGCTACATATAGCAATCCTAATCGTCAAATTCTCCAAGTGAAGGAAAAAAAATAGCATTGCACAATTACACTCAGACACTCCTCTTTGATTATTCCCTAATGAAACAAAGAGCTAGAGTTGATTGGTTGACACGTGGAGATAGAAACACTTCAGTATTTCACAAAGCCATTGCCTTGAGGAAAGTTAGGAACAAAATCATTTCCCTCAAGCACAACAACACACTCCTTAATCTCAAATCTAATTTGTTTAAGGGTCTTATGAATACTATAGCTATCTATTGAACATGCCTTCAGAAGCACATTTAACCACACAATTCCTCAAATAGATCATAAAAAATTACATCTCTCCTTAAGATGCAGCCTTGTTATGTAGACTTATTACACTACAAGAGATCAAACGAACAGTAGCTACACTTCACCCACTAGGCTCCTAGAATAAAGGGATTCAATGTCAACTTCTTTAGGAAAACATGGTGACTCACTGGTAACTTGATATTAGAGGATGTTTTGGATCTTTTACAGAAAGGTTCTCTTCGAAGGGATATGAACAAAACATCCATTACGCTTGTTCCAAACAATAGAGAATTGAATATTTTCTGACTTTCGACCAATTGCTTGTTGCAACTATATGTATAAGATTACCTATAAAATCATTGTTTAAAGATTCAAGGGTGTTCCCCACAAGCACATTAGTCCTACCCAAGGAGCTTACATGCTAGGGAGATTAATTGGAGATAACATCATTGTTCTTCAAAAGCTCATTAACACCTACTCTAAAAAGCAAAGCAAATCCCAATTGTTACATCAAAATTGATCTTAGAAAGGCATATGATAATGTTGATTGGAGCTTCATCATCCATATCCTGCAAGCTATGGAATTTCTAGAACCTTTCATTCAGTAGATTAAGCAATGCATGATGACCTCTTCATATAGCATCCTAGTGAATGGTCAACGTACCAAATAAGTCAAAAGTAGCAAAGGCATTAAACAAAGGAATCCATTATTTCTATACATATTTGCTATAGTCATGGAAGCACTCTATAAAATAATTGAGAGGGTTGTTAAAAGAACAAGGGATTTCAAATATCACTCTAAATGTAGAAAATTTAAACTAACCAATCTTTGTTTTGTAGATGATATAATCCTGTTGTCTAAAGCAGATGCAATTTTTACCTCAACATTAATGAAAGCACTAAAATTCTTCCAAAAAGGCTAATAGTTATAGGTGAACTATTCCAAAAGTAATATTTATCTCTCAAAGAGTGCAGTTGATAGAATTCCTCTAATATCAACTATCACTAGCTTCAAGAAACAAAACCTCACAATGGCATATCTTGGTATCCCTATCTCCACTTATAAAATCAAAATAAGTGACTGCATAGATCTTCTTGATAAAATTCATTCTTAACTTTCATCTTAGAGCTTTAAACACCTTTCAACAATAGGTGGAGTTCAACTTATTACTTTAGTACTCAATTTTATTAACATCTACTGGGTTGCTCATTTGGATTTTCCAAGGTCCATTCAAAAACCATAGGTAAGTTAGTCGACAACTTTCTTTAGTCTGTCAGCATAGAAAGAACTCACAAAACCAAGATGAAATAGATTGAAGTTTGCACTCTAAAAAAACAAAGGGTTTAGGGAATTGCTTTATCCAAACCATAAACACCATATTACTAGAAAAAAGGCTTTGGAGGCTTATGCATGACAAACAGTATCTTTGGTGAAAGTGGATCCATAGCTATTTTACCAAGAATAGAAGCATTTGGGCAATTGACTCCACACACTTTCCCTCAACCACCCTAAAAGCCATTTTGAAAATGAGGGACAAATTCAAGACTCATTTTACAACATTGGTAGGGAATGGT
This sequence comes from Erythroxylum acuminatum, assembly GCA_026284645.1. Lineage (NCBI taxonomy): Eukaryota > Viridiplantae > Streptophyta > Magnoliopsida > Malpighiales > Erythroxylaceae > Erythroxylum > Erythroxylum acuminatum. The sequence goes on along the minus strand of JANKOD010000002.1, from coordinate 15,517,917 downwards.
GAATCTATTAGCTTTTGGTATGACAACTGGCTTTTAGTGGATCAACTAATCAATGTCAATGAAGTTTCAACCCTCAAAACATCAATTCAACTAAATGCTCCAGTCTCAACAGCCTTAGCTGACAAGGAAATATTTTAGCACTCATCATTACTTAGGCCTCTTATAAATGAAATTTTACATACACACTTTAATACAGATTAGGATAGATTCATTTGGAGGAATGTTAATGATCGTAAGTTTTCCAACTCATCCTGCCCGAAGCTGATCTTTGAAGATCTTACAAAAATACCTATCAAAGTAATATAGGCAAGTTATCTCAATCCTTAAGCTGCAACCACCCTCTAGATTGTAATGAAAGAGAAGCTAAAAAACTTGATAAAATAGCTCGATAATTGTAACTCACCAACTAGTGCTCTTTATGTCGAGAGGCTGAGGAAAGCACTGAACATTTATTCTTTAAATGAAGTTATATCTGGGGAATATGGGAGAAACTCTTTAGGAGGTTCTTGATAATTGTGGAATTAGATAGTCTAGATAGCATCAAATCTTGATACTCAAAAGTAGGAATTCTAACAACACTGCTCACAAATGTTTTTGGGTGGCTTTATCTTCAATAGTTACTGCAATATGGGATGAAAGAAACTACATAATCTTCCAAGAAAAATGCCTATCAATGGAATAATTCAACAAACAAATTGTGCAACATATCAGACTCCAAATTAGCATATAAAAACCCCATATTTAAGCATAAGCAATATCTTGATAACTTTTGGAAAGTCTAGTTTTTGATGCATTTAAATCTCTTTTGTAATCCTTGAATGTCACTAAACTAACCTGCCAGCTGGCATTGTATTTTGGTTATACAGTTAGATTGCCTTTCAAGGCTTAATACATTTCTTCTTTTTCAAAAAAAAGGGGTCTCAGAGTCCATAATTCTATATCAAATTTTACTTTCTCCATCTATACGAACAGCCTAACAAAGTCAATTTTGTGGCAAGAATAGGCAAATTTATGGGTGGCATAACCATATGATAGATAGATATCATCTTCTATATCTTCTAAATTGTGCATCCTCATATTCTAAAACAAATTCAAATGCTAATGTCCTAACTATCAACTTTTCGTATGGAAATCATTCTTATTATGAGTTTTCATATATAACTATTATATTGAGTGAGATTTTAATTTATATTTTTAATAATAACAAAATAGGTTATTGCTGATATTTTTATTTTTGATTATATTAATATATAAAATATTAAATTTAATGGAATGATAAAGTGAAAGAAATGATGTAATTAAATCCTTGTATAGTCATTCTGTTGGACCCCGAACCTTTTTATAAGCTAGGCTTATTAAAGGATGATTAGTCATATGTAAAGAAAAGGATAATCAATGAAATTGAAAAGAAATAGAAATGATGATTTAGATATAAGATGGATTTTATGTGAA
>JANKOD010000002.1:15497497-15516365 GCA_026284645.1 Erythroxylum acuminatum | reverse complement strand
TAACACTTTAATTCCATTTACCCATGCAATAAATCCTACTAACTTTGACATAATTAAATAACTCCAAAATAATTAATCTATCAAGACCTCAAAATTAATTTAAATCATGCTTAACTTCAATGAAAATTTTTTGGGGCCAACACTATTGGTAGGCATGATGGTAGTTGTTCTTATGAACATTTCTAACTTTGACCCCTCTTTTCCTTTATCTTTGATTTTATAAGACATTCACTACAAGACAGTTTTCAAATTTATACTGGCTTTGCATAGTATCCATAAAATTTTGCCTCCACAACATCAAACAATTTCTACTTTGTTACTTTTTCATAAAAGAAAAAGTTGTTGAAGAAATGAAGGGATACAGAAGTTGGAATGAATCTAATACTTGATAATTATCATGTGTGTTAACAACAAAGAAAGCGATAAATGAAGACTTTTCTCCCACCATGACATTTGCAAGGAGAATTTCTAATGCTCTAATAGTTTCTCCAGTAAATGCAACAACAGATACTTCAGTTGGAATCAAGTCTCCATCATCTTTGCGTAAAGCTTGCATCATTTTAGTTGACATAATATTTACGGTCGACCCATTGTCGACCAAATTCTTGGTCTACTATTGACGTGCTCCTTAATGTATAAAGGTCTTATATGTTACATCATTATATCAACTAACTTTTCTAGCACCAACTTTTTAAGAGTTCCTAGTCCCACAACCCATGTTGATACTTTACACTCTCCTTGTCCAGAAAGGTATTCCGCCTTCTTCGCACAAGATTTACCAAATATAGGGAGTTTTATGGAATAAACAATAATGGTACTTGAATGAAAATTTCTCTTGTCGTAATAAATTCATTAGAATCTTCATCTTAACTCTCAGAGCGAGCCGAAAGCCTAGAAAATCTAATATTTTCTTTTGTCTTACTTCATTTCTCCCTAGCAACTTCTACACATCTTCTTATTATTAGGGTTTGAGGCACTCTCTTTAAAGAGGAGAAGTCTTGTGAGGGATGGTTTCTTTTTTCTTGGCTTTTCCAATAATAAAGGCTTGCTTCTGTTAAGCTTGGTAGTAGATCTTCACTATTGAAGCCTTTTTTTAAGCTCGAGTCAAAGGTACCAAATTTTTGGTATGCTTTATATGCTACCATTGTTGAGATAGTGGCATCCACAATGGTACTATAAATCGATGTTGTCTACACTAAAAACTTAGCATTTGAGGATCATATCTTTGTGTCAAGACTTGAGTGAACTTTATTCAGTGATTTTGTCCTATAATTTCTACTTTCTGTTGGATTTTAGGAATCCGTTGATTTTTAGTCCTAGCGTTAGCATTTAAATTATATTTAGGAACAAAAATACTTAAATTTGATGCTGATGCAAAATGATCTTTCACAACCTACAACTTCTTTTTGACATCTATCAATAGGCATAGATCGAACTTAGAGGCTTAATGGTTACAACTGGTGGGAATGGATCTTCATCTATCAACATGGTTTAGTCAGCTTTAGCAAACAACAATATTTCCTTGTTGATTCAATCTTGGAAAACATTCATGAACCCTTAACTCAGTGGACAACTCCATATATTATAGTATTTGTAGTAATCTTTACATTTAAGTTCTTCCTTTGTGTGAATTCTATACTTTGATGATAATGTAATTAATTTTTCCTTGCAAAAAATATTAAAGAACTCTTCTGATTTAAAGGTGTCAAACATGTAATGAATTTAGGTAGACAAAGCCTACATTTTTCTTTTGATTGCAAGAGATTTACGCTCTTAAGAGAGGCAAACACAAGTTTTAGGAATGTTGACTTCGGCCTAGACCCCGTCAGCTCTCATAAAGAACAAAATAGAGCCCACTCTTAACCTTTATAAAGAAAAAATGAGGCAAAATAAAACTCACTCGTAACCCTCATAAAGAGTAAAATGAAGCAAAATAAGATCTATTCTTGACCCTCATGAAAAACAAAATGAGACGAAATAGGACTTATTATTGACTCTCATAAAGAGCAAAATGATGCAAAATAAGGCTCATTCTTAACCATCATAAAGAATAAAATGAGACAAAATAAGGCTCACTTTTAACCTTCATAAAAACCTTTTTTTTTTTAACTTTACCTAAAGCCTATAAAACATTAAAAATGGCCCTTCTTCGACCACTGCTGAATCAAAAGAATTTGTTTTTATAATATAAGTACCTACTGAGACCCTTATTCATATTCAAACATTTTGTTGACCATTCATATAAGTTACGAGATTTTATATCTTTTTTTTTTTGTAATTTAATATCAAGACCCTTTTAAACTAACTTCACATATTCAATTTTTGCTTTTGATACTTAGTATGATTGTCAGGCAAAATATTTAGTAATGTAGTTTCATTATCAGAAATTTTAAAAACTCTTAAATTATTATTTTTATATATTTTTGGAACTTCTCTTAGTTATATTTCTCTTTTAATTCTTAATAAAAAGGTACTGTTAGTTCTCTTTTATGTATTGAGTTAATTTATATAGTATTATTTAATGTTATATTTTCTATAACACAATTGTTCATACTTATTTTTTTATTTTCGTATTTTATAAACGTCAAATTTTCATTTTTTATCGAAATATTTTTCCCCAAAATGTGCGTGAAGGTGAACGGCTAGTTAAAGTAAGACTCATTCATTTACTAACTATTGTTACTTTTTAGCTTCTATCAATTAAATAAATATAAGAAATACACATTATTTTCATTAAAATACAAAACTGATAATATTTAAAAATAGCTTTGGGCTTGGACCAACCCTGGATTTGATGTTTATTTCGAGTCCCTTAAACGTCGTCGTTCCCTTTTCACTTACGATTGCTTCTTCGCCTAAATTTAGATCGAAGTCTCTTGTCTCGTCTCCTTTTTAGCTCCTTTCCCTTGGAGGTGGCATATCTTCGCTCGACAACTCTCCGATCAGGTAAACATCACCGAGGTTTTACAATCAAATTCTCTAAAGGGTGTCTGTTTTCCAAAATTAGGGGGTAAAATGAGCATGCTTTTTCCTTTTTTTTTTTTTGGGTGGTGTCGAAGTGGGCTTTTCGATTGAATTATGTGGTCTTTTGAACCGGATTCTTTGCTTGTTTATTGCTGATAATGAGGTCCTTATGTATCTAATTTATGTTTAACCATCGTCTTTTCTTGTTTTTCAGTTTATAAGTATAATATGTTGTTCTTGTTTAAACTATTGAATCCCATTAGTATGAACTTCTTGTGTTCAGCATCCAGAGTGATGCTGTGACTTGAGACTAACTGAAAACTATGTGGTTAATACCTACTTATGATAGAATTACAGAAGTATAGTAGTTTCTATAATGTTAAGGTGCATCTTTGGGGAACCTATTAATATTGTCGGGACCTAATGGTGTTGAGGAGGGATGTTTTCCTGAATTTCTATATTGAGCTTCATGTTTCAGGGAAGATTACTGTATATGATGGGTTCTCAAGTTGAGCCAGTTAAAGAAGGTAATCCCGTTCCAAGTTCAGAACCAAAACCTGGAGAAGCTGGTAACAACTTTTCTTCTTGATCTTTGACCCCCTCAGTCACTATGAATGCCCAGATTTGTGCAATGGGCTTTTGTTTTATTGATCAAGAGATCTTGTTTGTTTTTTAGGGATGGAAGCACGTGTAGCTGCTATCTGGGAGCAAATGAATGCAAGGGTATCTAATAAGACTGTCAAAATGTTTTCAAACAAGCGTAGTGCTTCAACCATGAACTCTATTTCAACCAAGCTTAGTGATAACTGGATGACATATCTGGGTTTGGCACCTAAAGAGACTGCATCTCACGTGCAAGATAGCCAGCTTAAGGGATCCAACAGTGATATGGACAAGAAGATTGATGCTATGTGGGACCAAATGAATAGTAGAATATGTAATAAATTGGATGACTTTGTTAGGCCTTTCTTTGCGATAAACAACGCAGACGTGGTCTGTGTTGTTCAACGCATACCTTCGTCTGCGTGTTTAACGCAGAAACACGCAAACCTTCTACGTTGAAGGCATGCGTTCGCAAATAAATAAAATTTTAGGACAAATAAAAATATAAAGAAGAAGCTAACCTGAGAAGATGAGAAGGATCGACGAGCAGATGAAGAAACAAAAAGTAGTCGGCTATTGGTAGAGAAAGAAACAGAAAAGACAGTATTGGAGATTTTATTTACGTAAGTGACGGAAAGTTAAGGAAAAAAAGTTAATTTTGGGCTTTTCTAAAAAGTTTCAAATTTTAATTTTTGAAAAAGCTGTATTTGAGCTTTTAAAAAAGTTATTTCTACTTCAAAAATGCTTTTGAAATTTACAGCTAAATATCTACTTTTTCCTTAAAATAGCTTTTGCGGTAAACAAAAGTACTTTTGGACTCTCCAAAAGCTGAACCAATTCCAATCCAGTATTCCTGTAAGGATTAAACATAATGAGATATTATTAGTTTGTCTAAAAGTACGCTAAGCTTGATAATATTTAAGTAAGATTTATTTCTAGTGTTGATCAAATTATTAATATTCTTATTAAGCTGTTAACTAAGCAAATCATTGTCTGATCGTTATAAAGACAATTTCCAACTTCTTATAATGAAGTATTCTAAACTATTTATGTTGCAATCATAATTTTTTGTTATTTATAATTCTCATCATTGGTTAAGATCATAAGTTTAATTTATGTTTATGTTATTTCTAATTCTTATTAAAAGTTACTATTGAAACTATAAATATTAGTATAACATTCCTATAAATGTACGAGTGATTCAATACAAAGTTTTTATTATATCTTATCTTACTAGGCATAACCCCTTCATTAATAAACATTTGGCTCAAGAACTTTGTAGGCAAGTTTCCATAACTAAAACCAAATAATAATAATTAAGAATATATTTATTAATTAGTGTAACCCCTATTATAAAAGACATAAAATTATTAAATAATTAATTCGAGCAATGTAAAAGTTAGTATGACATCAATTAAACTTATAAATTAACTCTCTTATTTTAAAATGCAGGCTTAAAACAAATTATATTATTTTCAAATAATTTAAACATTTCCATTAATAATTATTATTTAAACAATTTTTAACTTAACCTTTTGCAGATTCTTGTTAATATTTTACCTAAATAATGGTGAATTTCTAAAATTGATACTAAAATTTTATTTAAAAATTTTTAAATATCATGCACTAAATTATTTTAGGGAGCACACATGTCCATATTTACTTTTAAGATATAGTATGCCAATATAAAAGAATTAGTGAATATCTTATATGAAAAATAATAAACACCTTTAAAAGACATAAAATTATAAGACTAATTTATGGACAGAGACGTGGATCGGCTACCAGAAGTTTCAGAAACGGAGGTCTTGGAAGCATTCAAAAGCTGGTACTATCCAGCCGTGGAGACCACTTGAAATCTCAACCATCGTGGGCTAGGAGCGACCCACATCGGATTCCGGACCTACCATACAAATCTTGGAAGCATAAGTTGTGGTGACTGATGATGCCTTTAGTACTTTGCATAAGTTGGAAGCATACGTATAATAGTACGGTGACCCAAAAATGTTTAAAATGAAATCAATCACATCTTCAGGCAAATACAGGTAGGTAGGTCCCACATCTCGATGGGTTCTGAGGAAATAAATGTTGGTGACACTGTTAAGGTATCAAGGAATGGAATCGTGGACGTCCTGGGTTTGCCGTTAGATGCTCAACTTTCTCAACTCTCATTTGCTTACATAAACCAATCTCTATAAAGACTGACGGACATCCATGTTAGATCTTAAGGGTTTATGTTAATTGAAGGCAACACTCCATCGCTTGCTTGGTTTTGGGAAACAATTGTAAGCAAGAAAGGGAAAGAATGGGGAATGGTTTAATGTTGCTTTCTTCTCCTCCAGAAAATTCCCATCCCTACATATTCAATGGCATGCCAACCATCCCTTTCTATCATATACGACACATTCTGTGATAAAAGTTTTAGTCTTTATCTGTTTTAACAAAGTTTTGTTCTTCTTCAATAAGTCGTAACGATTGAAAGATATTTTCTTTGCTACCTTTCGTTTGCTTGTTTCGAATCTGGACTTTTTTCTTATTTTTCTCTGTTGCTCTCTGTCAGGTTTGTATGAAGATATATAATCGTCGTAACTCGAGCATGGCAAAGCTTTGAGGTGCATTGTGAAGTCATTGTCCCTTTATATTCGTTCTTGCCTTTTCTTTTCTGGGTATTTCCTTTTTGTTGGAAAAGGTTGGCTCTCGTTTCAATCTTCATCTTCGCATTGTTTTGTCCTATGTATAACATTTCTCTTTTGATACCAACGGGGTTTCATTACTTTGGATGCATTTGATTATTGCTCTTTTGAGCAATGTCCATGACTCAGTCTTCAACGTCTTCGATTCAATTTTGTTGCATCCCCGATGTTCATATAGCACTTGACATTTTTAATTATACTGTTTGATTTTGAGAAAACGAGGGAGAAGTAAAGTGTTCTTAATTGTTTTTTCCTATGTGTTGTAAACATAAATGAAAAATATAAATTTTCAGCCGACATATGTTCGTTATCTCGATCAGAAGGGAAAACGTAAATGTTTGTTGCTGATTGATGAATTCTTTCTTTGTTTTCCCTGTTTGCTCACTGACTTCAATTTTTAGCTGTAGGAGTTATTCTCATTCTCAATTGCATGGCTTCTGGTGGCACCATGAGTTTTGATCTGTCAACAAAGGCAAAAAGGTTATAGGTGGTCCTTAACATATGTTTGGCAACAATACTTTGTAAACTTATTATATTCCGTATCTTGAAAGATGGGGGATCATTTCACACTACTGGTTGATAGATTGCTAACTGAATCAACCCTTGAAGCTACTATCGAGAGCCAAAGACTCTCGCATTTAGCTGCAACCTCTGCGAGCAAGATCACTGCAGCTGAATTTTCACACCAAAAAATGGATTTTGATTTGAAGCCATGCCCAAGAAAATTGGTTGACTGCAGAATTTGCCATGAAGAGGACGAAGATTCAAATATGGAGATGCCTTGTTTTTGCTGCGGAAGCTTGAAGGTCGACTGTTAAACTTTCTTGCTTATTTTTATTTGAAAATACTATATTTGTCTTCAGGAGCAAAAACAGTTTCTTGTGAAGCTTTTTGCTGTGGCTAATTAGATGAAATTTGCAAATTTCCTAAATCATACTGCACCCTGATGGAGTCTAAGATAGAATTTTTACCACTAATTATTTCTTTAAGATGCAGTCTAACCTGTGCCCCATCCGGATCATTCATTTCCAAAGTCTATGTTAAAAGCAATCTGTAAAAGTAAAACATTTTTATTGTTCCCATTCTTTATAACTCTAATTCTCTTCCCTTCTGTATTGAGATAAGCATAGGCATTGTCTTACCTTTAAAGAAACTGTAGATTCAGACATGAATGCATGTTCAGTATTGACAATCTGTTTAGAGCATAAGAAGCTCAATCTGATTTATGACGCTACATAAACAAATCATATTTACTGTGGGCCAAATTTATTTACCAACTATTTTGGTGAACTTGGTTTTCCTCTTCTCTTAATTCAATAGTTCTTGAATTCCACTCCAGGACCAGCTGTTTGTTTATGTTTTTTCTTTTACCATTGCCCCTTCCATTCTAATTGAGATTGTCTTAAATTCAAGATTAAGTTTTCAATAGCCCAAGTAACTAATTTTTCCCTGGGGTCTGTCATCCAGTGAGTTATCTTCCAAATTCTAGCAAATCTTAGGCTAGGATACTCTACCTGCAGACATAAATTTGTGCATTTTGTGGTTTAAAACATGTTCAACCAAGAAATTGAAGTTGATGACACCGTCTTCTTCCTGGTACAAATCTCATTTTGTTTACTGGGGTTACTTCCTCTCTTGTTCCTTGGTTTTGCAGTATGCTCATCGAAAATGTATTCAGAGGTGGTGCAACGAAAAGGGTGACACTATCTGTGAGATATGCCGTCAGGTGCACCATTATGCCAACATTCAATATTAAGTATTGTGTTCTATGTGACTATTAAAGAGAGAGAGAGAGAGAGAGAGAGAGAGAGAATAAAATAAATAAATATTAGAAAGATTACCTCTTGATAAAGAACATTTGAAATTGCAGCAATTTAAGCACGGTTATACAGCTCCCCCTCCTCTGTTCCATTATAGTAGGCTTCCAATGACCTTCAGGTATACTTTTGGTTCACTTTATTCTTCAGTGACTCCTTTCCTTTGACTCATGATAGACAGATGATTAGTAATTCTCTTTTGGAATTTTTGTTTTAGGGGAAACCTGGAGATACCAAGAAGGGACATACACAGTCATCGATTTATGGATATAGTCCCAAGTAATCATGAATTTCTGGACTCGGACTTTGATGATTATCCACCTCCTTCACCAAGAAGCCTGTTATGCTGTCGAATTGTTGCTATTATTGTACATCTCTCTCTCTCTCTCTGTATATATATATATACATATACTGTTTGCTTGGCGAACTTAATTTCCTTTTCCCCTTTTTCATATGCAAATATTTATTTCTTAAAAATGGAGATAATAAATCAGATAGCTTTTGATGGTTAGAGCTTAATTGGCTGAAAGCTAAAAGCCACTGTGGTTAAATAACTTATCTTCTGCGTACTTGCATAATATCTGAACCATCTGTCTGCATATTCTCATGTTTTGTGCTTGCACCTCCTTATTCTTTCTGCATAGTTGCATCGTGTGCGTGCGTGCCTGCTCAATACAAGTTCATTTATTCCCATGATGATTTGCAGTTCATGGTTCTTCTAGTTTTACGCCACACCCTTCCAATCATAATTAGTGGAGCTGGGGATTATTCATTGAGGTTGTTTATGGTAAGTGTGGAGCTATACTTCATCTTCTACAGAATAGAATTTTATATGGAGATACACCAAATTATGTTTTATATTGCAGCTATTGTTGTTAAGGACTATGGGAATTCTGTTGCCAATTTATGTGATGGTCAAAGCAGTCACTAATGTAAATCGATGTCGTCGTCAGCTGGTCAGTGACCTAACTTTAGCTTTTACCAACAGTAACTTACAAGGATTGAACTCCATTTAAGCCAAAAAGTATGTTTCTAGTGGTATAAACAATAATAACCCAAAAGTGCTAAGTTTGGAGGTGACTGCTCTTATTGCTTTAGGATCCACATATATCGATTGATACATTCGATGAGGAGACAGAGTTAACCCAGCTGTAGCCTCTGCCCCGTTACATTCCTGTTCGTTGATCATCTCAGACTGCTCAGCATCAAGTTGAGTCTTCATTGTGGTGTTGACAGCTTTAGCATTAGTGTTAGAGTCTTTTAACGGAAAAAAGAAATGTAACGATGCAGGTCATAGGAATGGATCCATCCATGTTGACATTAGAGTTGATGTATGTGCAGGCAGGCACAACTATGTACAAAGATATAAGCTGCATTAGATATTCAATATTTTTCCTCTCTACATTAGCTTTGATGTTGATCTCACTATTCAAACAACTTAGGATTAGATTACACAAAAAAGGAAAAGTTGTATGGCAGGATGCATGATACTATTTAAGGGATTAAAACATTAAATGTAAATGTGATAGGTTGGTGAGTCTGAGCAATTAAACACATTATTTCATTTCTCCTCTTTATCGGGCTGTACTTCAATATCCAAACAACTAGTACTCTGTTTATGTGTTTGACTAGGTAATCCTTAAAGCGATGATTGGCCTTATGTCAACTCTTTTTATTACTAATTACACAAGCCTTATGTCAACTCTTTTTATTTCTAGTTACACATTCTAGTACGTACGATGTATGTTTTAATATGTTTTTAGTTAATATAAATTTGATGAGAATAACGTCTTGTAATATATGGATTGAATTATTCAAACTTTCTCACAAAATCTAACTAATAAATTATATTTTTTGTTTCTCTTTATATTTTAATTAAAATTTTTATTTTAAATTTTTATTTTTAAAAATGAATTACTATTTTTATTTTTAAAAAATACTTACTAATAAATTATATTTGTCCTTTATTTATCTCTTTATACTTTAATTGAAATTTTTTAAATTATTATTTTTTAAAAACTAATTATTATTTTTATTATAAATTTGTTTAATAAATTGAATTCGTATATGTAAGTTATTTTGCTTAAATAGTTTAAGAATATATTTAAAAAAATATTTAAACTATAAAGAAATATGTTTATAAGAAATTTTAAAAAAAGTTGGAATCAAATTTTAATTCTTCCCATTGATTTTTTTAATCATATTGAATCTTTAAGTAAATAATAATATAGAAATTCATTTTTATTTTTAATTATGGTATTGATTATTAGTTTATTATATATTAATAAGTATTATTAGTGTATTTATTTTAGTTCAATAAAATATTTCATTTTATATTATATTTTACTTATTCTTACAATTTTTACCTTTTTAATACTAATTAAATATTTAAACCTTTTTTTTAACCAGTTCAATGTCCAATCCAATTTTTAAAACATATTTCTATAATATATACGAGTAAATTCAGTCCAACGTTTTAAAACATTTTGTTAATTTTTATGTAAAAAATTTTGATAATTACAAGCAACAAACTAAAGCTGCCTATATACCAATTCCAGATGGAAGTTGTAAGTGGAAGCTCAAAGGGGAAACGTATGCAATAATGGCAGCATCTTAGGCTTAGATAATCTACGAAAATTGCTGAAAATCTCAACAGCAATATCGAGATAAACAAATTTCACCAGGGACACATCCTTAATAACAGTACCCAAAACACCTTTAATTATTAGCACGCTGCCAGTACAAGACTTCATGAAAGCACCAAGTAAAGAAAATAAAACAAAGTATTTGACCATAGTATCATAAACACGACACCAAGGACACACTAACAGAGTCTTATATCCAGTAAATACTAAAAAGCAAACATACCAGGAACACACAGGCTGTGGATTGCTTAGGAAAACTCTTCTAATTCTTTTAAAACCACCATCGGGAGGCAGACACCCTCAAGTAGCTTAAAGTGATGGAAAAAACACATCACTCTTCCTCAGATTCTGACTCAGCATTCGCAAGCCATTCGATAAAGGGCTTAGCATTCTTCCAGATCTGAGAATCCTTTCTGTCCCCTTTCAAGCCTTCTTCATACCACTTCATTATGCTATCCTCCTCCAATATATCTTCATCATACAGTGCTTTTAAAACAAGAGCCACTTCCTTCGTAGCACCTGAGCTTGACTTAGCATAAAATGCCTCCACAGCTCGAAGCAAAAGTAACTGCGAGCCCTCATGTTGGGCCACAGCAGTAGCAAGATATCCTTTCTTTTTAAACAGTTGTTTTGCAATTCCTTTCTCCACACCCTCAAACAATGACTCAAACAGAGCATTCATCTTTTCCTGAGCAGACCCAGGAAGTGAACCCAGAAGGGACTGCATCTGCTGTGCAGAAACACCTTTCTTTAGATTTTCCTTCAGCTCAACAATCATACTTTCATAAGCACTTGGCTTTCCATTCTCGATTTTGCATTTACCCTCAAGTAAAGGTGAATCAATTTTAGGAATGCCATTTGCTTTAGTTGTGCTTTTTGTCTTCTTCTCTGGTTCATCTGTAGAGAGCATAACCATATCAGCAGTTGCAGCACTCAGCTGCTGCTGGATGCGTTGACGAGCTGCCTCCAAAGACGTGTCAGTTTGCCACTGTATCTCATCATCAGCCTCCTCCTCCTCATCAACCAAGCTATGATCTGGAGATATGTGTTCCTCATCAGAGCCACTTGCTTTCTTTTGTGGCTTGGCAGCTTTTGTGGGGACATCCTTTGAAGATGAACTCTTTTTCTTTCCGTCTTTTTTCACTTTCTTTTGCTCCTCATCAGCAGCCTCACCTTCCTTAAGTCGCTCTTTCTCAGCCCTCCTCAATGCTTTCTTGTCTTTTGACCCCTTCTTTGGTTCAGGTGGATTCTTCAAAATGAAAGTGGCAAGCTTGTCCATCATATCTACATCTGATATGAAACCACAAGCAGCACATTTCAGTTGTATCATTTGACTTTTAGTGATTATTATCTCCGTTTCTGGGTTTCCACAGCCATAACACTGCACATACTTCTTGATGAAGTTTTCAAGAAGGCCAGCAAGTTTTGCAGTTTCATGAGAACCATTGACAAGGGAGGTTCCAGTTTTTTCATCAAATTTAGATTGAGCACCAAGCTCACAACCAAAGTACTTGGTAGTGTAGGAAGCTGGCCTTGCCAAAGCCTTTGCAATATCAACCATGTTAACAATATTCGTCTTGATACCATTACCCCGGCCTTCAATTTTTGTAACCATTTTTGGCATCTTATACCTATAGAAGGCGTCATCACTGTTTGAAGCACCAATATTCTGCAAAGCCATCTTGATCACAAGATCACAAACTCACAAGAAATGTAGATTTCAAGGGGCAGAAATGCTGGGGTGTAAAGAGTGTGTAGCAGTCTCCAAAGATTGTTGAATGATGGAATAGCTGTCTTCTGTGTTCAGAAAAGGTTGCAACCAGCTGCAACCATAAAACTCTAGGTATTCGTTAAATGGCCCGAGATGCATACAGCTAACTGTGCCTGACAAGAATCTGTCCTTTTTCCAAGGCAAAGGACAATACTCTCCAAGCAACCCAATATTTCCCAAAAAAGAAATAGCCTGTATGGACATAAAATCTCCACTATGACACTCTTCACCCTGAAAATTTGCACGCAGCAGAACAACCCTCCTGCAAGGCTGCAAGGAACATAATCCCAAAGAATTTTGTTATCTATCTAGTTGATTTGTGGAACAAATTTTTACAAAAGAATAAATAGGAACAAAGTCAGCGACCATTTAATTGTGTCTCAAACGATAAATTTACAATTCTCATCTAAAAAACAACAGAAGAATGCAAGGAACTAAGACTTCATGGGAAGCAGCTGAAGAATCAGGATCTCAAAGCAGTTTTTTAATCAATTATCAAGCGTACAGATGCAGTAAAACTTAAAAGACAAAGAGATAAGAGATAAAAAGAAAACAGAAAGAAAAAAAGAAAGACAAGAAAACACAGTGGTAATATGAAGTTCATACAACCAATATGGATCACCATCGCTGATCAAGCTTTAGTCTTTCACAGGCCTATGCTGCCCACACCACCAATAATCTCAAAGGGAATATATAATTGCAGAAAAATAAGGGTCCAAACTAGTTAAGCAACTATTGAACTTTGAGCTTAAGTTAGTTTTCGGCTTAGGGACAGGTAGTTTTACAACTTTTTATGTTATCCTCTAAAGAAGAAACAATCAATCTAATGCTAGGAGCATAAATTACCATCACGCACAATTTTACCTAAACCAGACCAAGTAAAGATGATTTCTGATAAAAATAACAAAAACCCAAAAGTATAATGTAAAAGAAAGTAGCTATCATTGTTAAATCGCCGCACATCTATCATAGGTCAATAACCTGAGGGAAAAAAAATTGATTCCAACAACTCAGCTTACTAATCTGGAGAAACAAGTAACAAAACAAGAAGATCTAAATTGCTTAAGCCAACATAACTAGAATACGAAGAAATCAAAACGTCAAATCACTAACAATAGATAGTCCACCTAACTTAAAAATTTCTAAAAATAAGCCCATATCTCCAGCTCATGAAATTCCCTTCTCTGTCACTAGAAATAAACCAACAACGTATCTATAATTTCAAAACAACGGGGCCGCAGATCTTTTTCGTCACGAATCTATCTATCGCGATCTCAATTAAAAAAAAAAGAGCTCCTCAAATAATATAAATACGATAAGCTAAATAACAAAGATATTGAAGATAATTAAGAATAAGGAAACAAGTTCACAGATCTGAGGAAGTAACAAAAGCCGTACCTTGAAGCGAGACAGGAATTAAGAACGGAAAAGATGGAACGAGGGAGAGGCTTTTAGGGTTTTTGTTGATGCGGTGGAGAAACAAGGTTCGTGTATGGCTTATATATACCGTTTGAAGGGTAATCACAAATTATCGCGTGCAACAAGTACTACCTTAATTGAGAAGTGGTGCGGATATGAGCCGTTTGATTGGGAATCATTATTAGTTAGTGACTCAACATTTCAAAACGCTTTTCTCTTCGTTTAGCATGTCCGAACCCCATGGTGCTTAGTTAAGTTATTCAGGAAAAAAAAATGGAAATAGTTATTTATTTATTATAATTAATTAAATAGTTTTACCTCAGTTTTAAGTAATAGTTTTTTTAAGAATAGTTTTGATTTATGTAAATACTAATATTTTTAAAATTTTAAATTAAATATAATTAAAATGTAATTAATTAAAATATATTTAATTAAAATATGAAATATAATTAATTAATTAAAATCTAATTTTTAATTAAAATATAATTAATTAATTAGTTAATTACAATATAATTAATTAAAACATAATTATTAATTATTTAAACTAAATATAATCAATTAAAATATATTTAAAATTTAATATAATAATATAAAAAATTAACAAATTATTATTTCTCGACATTTTTAACAAACTAATTATTATTAAGAGTAAAAAGAGTCGTTTCTTTATTACATTATGAAGTCATTTCCATTCTTATTTCTAAAATTTTCGGATATTTTTTCAATAATTGGCCCAAATTTCAATCGGTCTCGTAAAATATGAAAAGAATCAACGGCTGAAAACACACACATTCACATCCGACGATAAGGATGGAGTCTCTTGGAAGCACGTGATACTCACTGACTGACTGACGTCAAACCCAGACTATAATCCCACAAATCACTGCCTGCATCAACACAAACCCTAAGAGCCTAAGCCTCCCCCCTTTCTCTCGAATTCCAGGTACGCATTTTACCAATTTAATACGATCATCTATCTATTCTGTTCCCTTTTTTTTTCATTTTTCTAAATGTCGTCTCCCGATTTTACTGTACTGTGGTTGCCAATCTGTGGATTTGCTCCGTTATGTCCTTAATTGTGGTTATTTGGAATTTAATGCAGCGGGCTTGCTGTGCTTTGTTCCATTTTTCCGGTGTTTGGGGTGGTGGAAGAGTGTTGTAAGTCAGACATGGAGGATGTGAAAGAACATCAACAGGTCGATGGAGATGCTCCAGAGGATAAAGCCTCCATGCCGTCTTCTCAAGAGGAGGTTTTCTTTCTATTTATTTTTTTCCAAAGCATTATAATTCACCAACTTTATGGAAAGCTTTTCATTCAGAGATGGAGGCTCTTAATTTTTGCTTTATCTAATTTCGGTTCTGTAGGAGGCAGCTATAAAGAAAAAATATGGGGGAATCATGCCGAAGAAGCCACCACTCATTTCTAAGGTAATTTTTGGTTGGATCTGCTGATGTCATTTATGTCACTCTTGGGTCATGGGTTTTTCTTCATGATGATTTTTTTTTTCTTTGAATGCTTAGGATCATGAGCGTGCTTACTTTGATTCTGCTGATTGGGCACTTGGCAAGGTATTGGCTAGATTTGGTTCCTTAACAGTTTTAACTGAAATTGATAGCTGTTTGGTGAAGGATGAAATTTGTAATCAATGGAATAATTGATCTAATTTCACGCTTTAAAATAAATAACAGCAAGGAGTTGAGAAGCCCAAAGGCCCACTTGAAGCCCTTCGGCCCAAATTACAGGTACTGATTCAGTTTGCCTTAGCTTAATCCTTTGTGCTACTTCTCTCTGTATATTATTTCCCTTCTATTCTATCATTGCTTGATTCTTGTTCTTGTAGAGGCCTTTCCTTATACTTTTGTGGTTGGTATAATTGCTAATAGTTTGGTAATCTGTGATATTTAATTTCTTTAGATGGTAGGTGCTGATCAATGCTGTGTGTTGAAAGTCCTGTATTTGCTAAATTAAAATGGTCAAGATCTGGTTAATTTTATGCTATAAGTTGAAAGGGTTGAGCCATTTTGGTATTATTTGGGAGATAATATCCCCCTATGACTAGTTATTTTAGGTTGGAAAATAACATGATATGTATCTTAACAATTTTAAAATTGGGATGAGACAATGATCTTAGTAGTTTATCTTTGATCTTTGACACAGTTATTGCTTTTTGCACTTTGATTATGGTTGCATCATGTGAATTTGTGTTCAGGTGTTGTGTATTAATGAGGTGTAGTGATGTGAGGATGTATATAATCTTACTATAGATTTTGTTAAGATAAGATGTCCTGTAATATATTTAGAGCTAATGTTTAACTCGTCCTTTTGTTATTGATGCATGAATAACTTGAAGTTAGATTTTAAGTATGACATTCGTATTGTACTTAATATGCTCGATCTCAAAATGAGTTGTATGCTTGATGTTTTGGCCATGTTGCTCATGCAACTGATGGCTTTGTTTGCTAGTGCTGTTGTTGATGGATAATCAGTATCCTGTAGGTTCTGTTTCTAATTTCATATCAAATGCATAAGTAAGTATGTTACTCTAACTGAAGTTTCCTCATTTATTATTTTTATAGTTGCCTTATGGTCGTTGTTTTAATCTTATAGTGGGGTGGAGATATAATTTAAAGGGGCAGTTGGTTCAAATAGGTGAATCGTAATAGGAATGAGAATGAATATAGTGAAGAATGAGAATGAATATAATCATTATAGTTATGATGGTTGGTTAAGAGGAAAAAATGATTACTATTACCATTGATAGTGGTTGACTTGTTAAAAATATTGGGAAATAAAAAAATTAATATATTTAATTGCTAAAAAAGAAAAATATAATTAATTAATTATATTTTAATTATTTAATTAATAAAAAAAGTAAGTCACAGGCGTGCCTAGAAGTGTCATGCCTATGACACTTGCCACTGGGTCAGGAATGAAACTCATTCCTCTCATATTTCGGGGGTATGCACTAATCCTCGAAAGTCATATATGAAAACACTGTTCTTATAGTCATAATATAAAATCAACCACCTGTTATTCATTCGCAAACGCATGAAACAAGCACCCCCTAAGTGGTTCCTAAGAATGTAATTGTGATATAAGAATGTAATTGTGATACCCTGCTAAGTTTGTACTAGGTTGTCCTAACTAATCTTGCTATTCGATACACCTAAGCTTTGTTGAATATCTGGTTGGACTTCTCCTCTCAAATGGGTTTTAATGATTTGGATCTGCATTATGGGCTTTAACCTGTTCCTTTCTCAGCCTACACAACAGCAAACGCGATATAGGAAGTCTCCCTATGCTCCAGCTGATGGTGAAGGTATGATCATTAACATCCAATAGTCTCTCCAGTTTTACCTGTCTTATCAGGGAAAATCAAAGCTCACCAATTTCTAACTTTTGATTCAGATGGTGAAAGTGCTCAGACAGAGGATGTTAATAACAACGAGTGAAATTTACAATTTGCTCATTTGAATTTGAGAGGACTTCATTTATCTGAGGGCACGGCTGCTTGTGAATGACATATTTTTTGTTGAAGACTTCGGGTTGTTATTGTATCACTCTCATTGGTGGTGAAATTTTCTGTTGCCTTTGATAATAAAGCCAGCTAAGTTGTTACCATATTTGAGAGAAGGGACAAGACATAACATTTCATACGTTGGGACAGTATTTACCATTTGCTTGAATATAATACAAAATTAAGATAACAGCAATTTTAATAATTGCAGTGAAGATGGTGAAAGCCACGGTCCCCTTGTTTTCCCTCTTAGAGCAAATAGGAACTAAAGAAAACATCATAATAATGTTGGAATTGTCTGGTTATTGCTACTAGTTTCATTATAGGCATTTACTGGCCTGGAATTTGGAATGGGCACCGATGTGAATTTTCGTAGGATCTTTATAACCGTTTGATAAGATTTCCCTGCCACCCTGTGTTCATTTGTTTTAATCATCTTCGTTGGTAGGAAGTTTCTAATGCTTTTACCAAGTTTTTTATATTTCAAAGATAGGATGAACTAAGGTTTCTTTAGATAATCTTGCTCCAAAACTATATTAATTCAATTTGAGCTCATGTGGCTGCAATAAAGAGATAATATGTAATCATTCTGGCATTATTGTAAGTTTATAAATTGTAAGTTTCAAGTAATGTTTACTGTCATCTAAAAAATTATTTATGCAAATGATTTTAAGGTAATGATATTAACAACAAATGCAATGTTAATCAGTCTGGCCTCACACGGTATGCATTCACAGCTGTCGTTCTTTGTTTATTAAATTAGTTTAATCAATCCGATAAGCTCTTCTAAATCGTAAAAATAAAATAGACTTCTTTGCCGTCAGGTCAAGGAGAATCAAATGAATGAATGCTTATCTTTTACTTGTAGGTCTATCATCTACGTTGAAGATAATATTATTGGAAATGCTCTTAAAGACAACCAGACCTTTCGGGCCAGCATCTTCACATCAATGAACCGAAGTGAAAGAGCTTATAACTCTTCATCGTTCCAATTTGGGAAATTTTAAAATATTATAATTTACACTTCATATTTCATTTTATTCTCGTTAAATCATAAAAATTATTATTAAAAATAACCAGCATATAAATCATGAATATGAATAATAACAAAAACATATCAATGTCAATATAATGTTTTTATTACTAATTATGTCAACAACTTTTTTTTATTCTTCAATGTTTTAAATCATTTTTGTTGATATTTGAACGATTTGGTGAATGTTAAATCATAAAGAATGCGAAAGCCTTTTAAAATCTTCCGGCAGACATGGCTTCGCAATTGTACATCTAACCTTGTCAAAGAAATGGACTCTCCAATGACATTCAAACTTTGCAATGAAAGACAAAAGCGGTCAACACATATTGACAACTTCAATACTCCTACGTACTTGTCCTAAAACTCGTTTATCTTCACATTAAATAAGCTCCTTTCTTATAA
>JANKOD010000002.1:15477940-15497397 GCA_026284645.1 Erythroxylum acuminatum | reverse complement strand
CTCCCCGTGTCGTTTTGTCTTATTCCAAAGCACGCACATATGTGGTTCATAATTTCCCACCCGGTGTCGTTTTGTCTTGTAGATTTATATAAGGACTGACCTTAATGCGGAATTGCCGGATCGATTTGTTGTTTGCTAGTCTTCGAATTACGGTCGGCTACTAGAGTCACCGATTAATCCACGACTCAAACTCAAACCCTTGATGGTGTGATTCACGGGAGAAAAGATGAAAGAAAACTTCTTTTTTCTTTAATATTTAGCAAAGTTGCAGAGAGTAAAAAGAGAGCCCAAAATCTCTTTTTATACTAATATATTCGTTATCTTAAAAATGAAAGGTGTGTTCGTTATCTTCTAAAAGATAACCTTTCACTTAATAACTTCCTTAACGTTGTGGCCGTTCATGTAACTGCTAACAGCAATGAAAGACAAAAGCGGTCAACACAGATCTCCTACTACGTGCAAGGCAACTAAGTTTCCTTCAACTTTCACCCATATCTATACAAATGCGTAGACACTGTGCTTTGCTTGTGGGAATTGGGAAACAATTCGGTGATTTTCGAATATCCCGATCTGTATCGATGCGCATTATTAAATTAATTATCAATATCATAAACAATAATTTTCCATATGAATAATGAGAAAATATAGGAAAGAAAATAATACCAACTTCATTTCATATATTTTTTTAATGTTACAGGGGAAAAAAAACAAAGCTAAAAAGTTAACTAGCGCATGGATCGGCAGTACACAGTGCCCTGTTTGTCACGGTGAAGGAGCGTCATAATTGTCGTCGGGGGCTCCTGGAAGATATGTAGTCCTAGAGTAACAATAGCTACGATTGAAGCCAGGTTGTCTGCGTACTGGCTGCCTTCCCGATAGACATGCTGGAGACGCACCTCCCAAGCCCGTTGGTGTAAATCCCGGGTACCTATTACCAAAAGAGTCTCGTCAGGAAACAAATTATTAAAAGAGGATAGGATGTTGATGACTTCAAGGGAATCCACTTCGACGATAACTCGTCGATAGCCCAATGTCCAAGCCAGGATGAGTCCTGAGTAGATATCCCAAAATTCTGCAGTTAGCGGTAAGCCCCGGCCAATGTGGTGGAGGAAGCCTCCGCACCAACCGATCTCATGCCTACTGATCTCAGAAATCATAATTTAAAATAATACGACATCAACCAAAGTTGTAGTGAATGGTGACTTGATCATCTGGTTTGTAATTGTAGCTGTGCCTAATATTGCGAAGACAGCTACAGGTTTCTTCATATAAATAATTCTTTCATTCTTTGACAGAATAGTCCCAATATAACAACCCCTGTCCAAACGCGTATTACTCAATTGACAACTTCAATACTCCTACGTACTTGTCCTAAAACTCGTTTATCTTCACATTAAATAAGCTCCTTTCTTATAAATAAGTTAATCACTCCATTTTCTTCTAACTGCAAATCTATCGCGGAAAAAGAGCGGGTTCTTGATTCACCTATGCACATACAACAATTCAGGTATAAGCAGAATGGTTTATTCACTTGCATTCATCAAGCCGGCTTTTCAGAGTGTTTTTCGTCAGACATCAGAGCTCAGAGCTACTTTCCATCAGGAAACGGTAATTAAACCTCAAACAAAATTATTATGAATCATTTCTCGTTCTTCAAGCTGATTGTTGATGTTGTTCATACGAACATGGATTAGTTAAAATCTTGTGGTTTGGTTTGACAGAGAGATCAGGTAATATAGTCGATGCAAATATGAGAATAAAGGATATAAGACTGAAGCAGAGACTTGAGAGAGGCCACAGAACCCAAAAGGGATGGAACTACGAACCTAATTATTTGCATGTTGTGAAACGCAAAGACAAGAGGGAGTTGGTCAAGTTTCTTGATCTCGTGGCTGTGGTTGGAATTGCTTTTGGTGTTACCTGCGCCGGTGGAGCTATTTTACTTTCTCTACTTTCCATTCTCGTTCATTTAAATCCATAGCTTTAACTATTTTCGACACACAGTTAACGTAATTATGTATTTGTTCAGGTTAAAGTTGTCGCGAAATAAAATGTTAGCATGTAACAAAATAAATATGAAAGTTCGGAAAATTAGAACAAGATTTGATTCCGCAAGTAACGAAATAAATATCAAACTCTTTTATTTAATTTTTCGAAAGTTAACATCACTTAAATTCTATAAAATGATTAATACATATATCATAATAAATAAATAATCATAATTTATAACTTATTTTAAAACTTGATTATTTTCATGTTGTCTGCAACTATTTGAGAGAGAGGATTAGATAAAGAGTACTAACTCCTTTAGAATCTATCTCTATCTATAATAATTTTTATACATTTTAGTAATTTGATTTCTAATTTATAATTCTAATTAAATATCAATTATATTCAAATAGACTCCAATATCTTTTATTGATCTTTATTTATTAACTATTTAATCATAAAATTTTTCAAACCCTACAATCAAGTCTAACTTGATTAAATATATCTTTTCTATCTTTAACACATTCCTTATATGTGACTCGTTATGTTCTCATATATATTGTCAGTTGTTATAAATTATAATTATGTATTTGTTTATATCAAATTGTTGACAAATTAGAACAGGATTAATTGATTCCACACATAACAAAATAAATATGAAACTCTTTTATTTAACACATATACAGAAATAATCATAGTTGGTAACTTATTTTAAGACTTGATTATTTTCATGTTGTCTGTAACTATTAGAGAGAGAGTTAGATAAAGAATGCAACTCCATTAGAATCTATGCCTATTTATAATAAGTTTTGAATATTTTGTAATTTAATTATAATTAATTTTTAATTATAATTAAATACCAATAATATCCAAATAAGATCTAATATCTCATATTGATCTTTATTTATTAACTATCTCATATCTAATCATAAAATTTTTCAAACCTTACAATCAAGTCCAACTTGATTAAATATATTTTTCTCTCTTTAACACATTCTTTGTATGTGACCCATTATGTTCTCATATATATTGGCAGTTGATATAAATTATAATCATAAATCATATTTTATGATTAGATAAACTAAACTTATTTAATTTATGTTTGATCTATGATTAAATAATTTATATTCATAAATCAAGATTGATGTACAACAACACATCATGACTAACCAAATATTTAGGAATGTCAAGTAATTTTCACTAACCTTTTCATGCATAATTTTTTTGTATAATTCAATATTTTCATTATACAATATTTTGATTAGACAAAGAGTACGGAATTAGCATCTACTCTATTTGTGTCTAATCAAGTTAATTCTTCACCATTAGTAATTGATTCAATTAATGACTTTTGAAAACTATTTTCAAAATATTATTTCACATTGGCCAATGATTTTGGGAATCAATAGTAATCGAGATCAATAGAACATTCTTTCTAATCACCTTAGGGTAATGAGCCATGTTTTTAGCACTCAATTACCTCCATATAATTCATTTTATATCTACTAAGTATCGATTGAGTTATCCCTGACTAGAATAGATTATAAGTAGCATCAAAATATAGTAATCTTTAAATGAGATAACTTTTGTGATCTCAAGTCAAAGAATCACTTATACAATCATCAAAATAAGAATTTTCATAGACATACAAGTAATGATCCAAATGAAATTCTCATATGAGTGATCTTGTTCTCTATAAGCACCCAAACCTTTGTTTAAGTGTCTTCACAATTTAGTTTATGAGATCGACTATTTTCTTTATAAGGAAAAAAACATAACTTGTCTAGTCTTTTATGCTCTATTAATGTCTAGTCTCAATAGAACAATAGGTAGAAATAATTTAGGAATAATACATAGATACAATATAAATGACATAATTTTAATCTCATCATAATTTCATTTGTAATATACATTTATCCTACATACTTTATCATATACATCTAAATATATATAAGAAAAAGAATGCATTTAAATTATTTTTATCACTAAACTACAACCAGCTGATTAGTTGTAGCATATATATCAAGAATCCCTCACTTGCATTAAGTCAATCGTTTATGTATTTCATACCATTTCACCATATGATAACCATGTTAATGTTAGGATAATGATTTAGTGAGAGAATTTCTCTATCATGAGGAATTGCTTGAATCTTACAACTTTTATCTTAATTATTATCATAATTAAGAGAAACTGGCTAAATACATCCTTGGATCTTTGATGATATCTTAGCTCCTTTTACATGTCCAATGGCTCTAATATTCTATAATACATCACTGTCTTGAACCATACAAGGAACTACATCAAGTTCATTAAAGAACTTATTGATTCAAATAATCATTTCCACTAAAAGAAAATGTATTATGGCTTAATGAGCTACCATTGCTACATTGGAACCTTGCCAATCTCAAAATAATATTGTTCTAAGTAAAATATATCTTAATCATGATTTACTTCTAAAGTTAATATCCATATAATCTTGAACTCAAAAATCAACTTATATATAGAATAATAGATATCTTAAATCTTCACGAGTATCAGATATCTCAAATACTAGACACTTTTAGTTTCTTATTTATGTACTTGGACTAAAATAGGTAAACAATTTTTGTATCTATCTTTATAGATCTAATTCCCAAAATTAAGTGGTTACCTTTTTCATTTTAAAAAGAGTTGTTCTTAGATAATTATATTTTTCAATAATTGAAAATTATGAATTACTGTTCTCTATAAGCAATATGTCGCTATATACTTTCACTAAAGAGGACAACTATACTTTTACTAACCTTTTTGTAGACATCATAAATTCACAATCATATCTAAAACAAACTCTTTGAATTCATCATAAAAGTGAATATTTTAATTTCTTGTATTCCTTTAACTATACATCAAATGTATCAACAAAGGTACTAGTTTTAATTAGATGCATTGTCATAAGATATGAACTTTTTCAAATTTCATCGTATTCCTACTACTAATCTTGAGAACCATTCTCTTATAAGTTTTCACTTAAACAATATTTTGTTCAATAGGTTTGTAAGATTATATTCAACCCTTTGGATATCTCATAACCTTATATTATCCAATTTTGTTATAGTCTTACTAGATAATGTATGCTTTAACTAAGCATCACATCTCTAAATCATTAACTTTGACTCTTTCAAAGTCTTAGCATTTTATACTTTATATGAAATCTTGCTCATTGGTTTAATTTGGAACTATTAAAGGTAAGTTTTTATACTAGGCTTAACAATAGAAGAAATAAATATTGCATTATACATTATCTCATATTGTATTTTCCTCCTTACATAAATATATACTTTTATACGATTTTATTATAAAGGTATTCATAAGAGGATCTCATTCTCTACAGATAACTAAAAAATTTAAAACTCACCACAACAATCTTATCGAAGTGCTTCAACATTCTCGATGCTTAATATCTACTTAGATTTAAATACTTTGAATTGTTTAAAATTTTAAATAATTATTTCATTTAATATGTATAACTATATCACATTAAGTCTTTAATAATCTAATGAAAAACAAGCATCATCTTTTTGTGAATTGTTATCACATTTAACATATCATTTGTATAAGATTTAACAATTCAATACCACCATCATTCTTTTACTGAATATTGATTTGGTTTTTCATCAACTCGATAAGTTTCATAAGTTTTATACGATTTATAATCAAAAGGATACATATACCTTTGTATGTAAGGTAATGACTCTCATCATGTTGATTTAACTGACATGGCATAAAAGATTAGTCTTGGTTATCTAATTTTGTATTCTTGTCACTTATGTTAAGCATAAGACTCCTTTGATCCAGCATATACAGACTATTTGTATAAATATGGATCAAATAGTTTTATGCAACAATTTATTTGTTATCATATCTTGAACATTGTAATAATGTTTAATCTAAATTCAGGATCAAATACCCAAAAACATAAATTAGAAATATATATGATCTCTATCATATCATATGTTAGTAAGAAATTCATGCAATCAATTTTCTTATAATGAAAACTATTATCATTCTATAACAAAGTCTTCAATTGTAATCCATGTTTATGCTTTGAGTAGGCTAAATTGAGTGAAATAATTTGATCAAGGTACTATTCCTTTCAGCTCTACTCTATGCAACATATTGCATTTTGCTATTCCTTTCAGCTCTACTCTATGCAACATATCGCATCTTGCTATCATGATGTTGACATACATCTTATATGTTGT
Organism: Erythroxylum acuminatum; assembly: GCA_026284645.1. Classification (NCBI taxonomy): domain Eukaryota; kingdom Viridiplantae; phylum Streptophyta; class Magnoliopsida; order Malpighiales; family Erythroxylaceae; genus Erythroxylum; species Erythroxylum acuminatum. The sequence continues at coordinate 15,491,164 of JANKOD010000002.1, read as the reverse complement.
CATCAAAATTTATGAAATATTATAACTCAAAATGTCAATACATTTTGTCACCTACATGATATTAACATATCTTTAAACTTTATCGCTAAATCTTTAAAAGGGATTAATAGAAAATTTGCATAATGGACACACAACTTCTCTATCAAATTTTGAGAACTTTTCTCAAGGTTAACCTATATCTAAGAAATTTGGTTCACAAAATTTTGTATCAACTATACTAAATAAGGTCAATTCTATTCAGAACAAAATATAATTGTAAGAAAAATAAGTGTAGGTTATATGCCATAACTTTAGTTTTACTTAGAACAAAATGTAATTGTAAGAAACAAATGTGTAGGTTATATTCCATAGCTACGAAATAGGATCAAGAATTTAGTCATTTATTTGGTTGCTTCTACTATTTGATCATAAATAATAGCCCTCATTACTATTCAAAAATATTTATCTAATCTCTCTGGTGAGCTAAGATCTCATTTAAATTTAGTTGATCGTGAGTTACTTAATAAATCAACTAAATTTAAATTAGGTAGATAGTATTTTTATCAATCATACCTCATGTGACTCATAGATTAGGTGACAACTCTTATGAAAATATATCTTATAAATCATACAAATTTAATAAACCTTTTAAGCATGCTTCCTTGGAAAATTAATCCAAGGAAGCATGCTTAAAAGGTTTTCCATAAACCATAAAGCAGCATGTGAAATTCTCAATTTCAGAAAATAGCAACAAAGAAATAGATTATCCAGAAACAATTTCCCTTTTATTTACAACGCTAAAAGCTACGTGGCGGCATTCATGTTGTGCTTTCGAAGATGAAAAATAGAAACGTATATTTTCAAAAAAAAAAGAACAAAGTGATGGGGCAGACCAAATGGAAAACTAATTTCCAAAAATCAATAAACATGTGGGAGTCATATTTTGGCCTTCCACAAAAACAGAAGGGGCAATCATAGTTTTGTTTTATTAACAACACAACCATAATTATTAACGATATCCTAATCAACATTAAGAAAATTATTTAAATAATTAAATTTTAAGTTTTAATTTTACCAAATCAATAACTATCAAGTAATTTTAATCAAATTATAGAATTAAAGTTGACTATGATATCACGAACTTGGCCAAGGCTTGACCAAGTCCAAGACAGGGGGCCCAATCCCCAACCCTACCTAGTCCTAGGCAATCCGATTGAGCTCGAGCTCAACTTAGCCCTACCTGAACTATTTTTTATATTAAAAGTAAAAACGACATTGTTTTTAACAAAACGACGTCGCTTTGCTTATAAGTATCAGGCTTTAGACTGTGCCTAGTAGCCGGAGACCTAATCAACCTAAACCTAGCTTGTTCACTTTAGGTTGGATGACCCCTAGCCAATTGTCATCTTTAATAAATATGAAACTTATTCGTTTGATTTCTGAAAGTCAAGATTACTAAAATTCTATAAAATGATTAACACGTAAATATAATAAAGCAAGAATCATAATTTGTAGTTTATTCCAAAGCTTAATCATTTTCTTATCATCTGCAACTATTGTAGAAAGAATTAAGCAAGGAATGCTATCTCCCTTATAGTCTAAGCTATTTATAATAAGATTCGAACATTTTATTAATTTAATTAAATTTTAATTTTAATTTTAATTAAATTTTAATTAAATATCAATTATGGTCAAATGAGATCTAATATCTTATATTGATCCTTGTTTATTAAATATCTCATATTTAATCATAAAGTTTCTCAAACTTTACAGTCAATTCCAACTGAATTAAAATATCTTTTCTTTCTTTATGCTGACAATGGATATAAATTATAACCCAAAATCATATTTATAATTAGATGAATTAAGCTCTTTTAATTTATCTTTAATTATCTAATTAAATAATTTATATCTATGGATCAATATTAGAATATAGCAACACATCATGATCATAACTACTTAAATATTTAAAAATGTCAAAATAGTTTGACTAATCTTTCGTGCATTTCTTTCATATAATTTAATCATTTCATCGTATAATGTTCCGATTAGACATAGATCATGAAATTAATATCCACTCTATTTGAGTCTAGCTACGTTAGTTCTCTACAATTAGTAATTGATTCAATTAATGACATTTGATAACCAATTCTAAAGTGTCAACCTTTATTTATGATTATTTATTCAATATATAAATAATTTATAATTTCACCAATGTCAACTTTAAAATTAGGTTGGATGAGTCCGACTCACTTAACTCGTTTAAGCCATCCTACTTCACAGCATGGCCATATATTTTGCTTCCACTTCAGGAAAAATATTTTGCGTGAGTAGAAACTGAATGACAATCGTCTTACAAAACTGATTGTATAACTCACCTGAATTGCCTGTCAAAGTTGAAGAAGCTCTATGGCTGTTGCTACTTTCTCTTCTCTTAGTTCTCTGGTCAATCCGTCTCTAAAGGGAAGAACTCGGCAAACCTACTTGCAGGTCAGGGCTCGGAGTTTGAGAGATGAAGGTAATCCTATATTACAGCTTGGTGTGTCTATAAGTTCTGACATAAATTAAGAGCCAAAAAGAGAACAGTCTTAATATTATATCTGTTCCGTTTGACAGGTAGGTCAAATGACATGGTAGACGCAAGTCTGAGAGTTCTAAGAGAGAGGATAGAGGAAGTTAAGGTGAAGGAGAGGCTTGAGAGATGTTGCAGATGTGAACATGGATGGAATTATGCTCACAGGTATCACTACAAGGACAACAAGGAATCAGCTTTATCCCAAGTTTTTGATCTTGTGGGCTTGGTTTTTGGTATTGTTGGCTTCACTTGTCTTTCTGGTTCATTTCTGCTTTGCCTTGTTTCCATGTTGATTCATTTGAATCAAAATCTCTAAGCACTTTTATACATCATTGTATCTGGTTCTTTTGGTAAATTTAGTCCGCCATTTTCATGAGAACAAACCTTTCATTCATCAAGTGAAAGATTAAAATTGTTCTTGTCTTTTAACACTAAAAGACTGGCAGAATGAATAGAATTCACATTTGCGTTAAGCCATAATCAACACTAATTTTCATTTATACAAAAATTTGAATTTAAAATTTGAGATGGTTTACACAGAGCAATGGAATGGAACACCTACCATTATTATAACTCACTTACCTTGCTCTTATTCGATATTTGAACATTGACCAGAAGTTACTCCAGGCTCCCCCCTTTAGCAAGAGTCAAAAAGGGTCGTTAATTATACGCAACCTTTTTTTATATTTTATAAAGAAATTATTTTTATTACTCGAATCAGTGACTTTTTGTGATTCCAATCCGTGAACATTGACTATGTTATAAAAACCTTGATAAAATACAGAGATTGTTGTTCTGACTTATTCAAATTGGAGATAAAAATTAAACAGCCATTGGATTCCTTTTAGAAGGTTGAAAGCAGAGAATAGAATAGCCACACAAAAAACAAAAACAAAAGAGGACAGATTGAGACTATTTATTATTATATCATAAGATGTTTACCGACTCCCACCAATTTGTTTTAAGTTGAACAGAATACACCATCGTTCCTGGCCTTTACTTTGGATCAACCAGCAACCAACCATTCATTTATTGAGTTTCGTACTATTAAAGATTATAAAATTTCTCTAGCGTCTTGTCTCTGTAGTTTGCAAATTAGCCTCTTGCTGGCAGCCGGCGGCAGCCTTACATTAAACTAAATATCATAAAGCAAAAGAACCTTCTCATACATTTTCCTTTTTGGTCGTTTTCTTTATTGAACTTAAACTTTCATCTAACGTACACATTTTAAGTAATTTCATTTTCATAAGATCCACTATAACTTAAAAATTCTACTTTTAAAACTAAAATTGAATTATCAAGTTAGGATTTGAGAAAGACTCCAACTCTATTCCCAAAAGCATCAGCCATCAATAATTCATTAATAGTCCAAGCAAGAAACAACTCCAGCTACAGGTTTAGCCAAACCACAACAGAAAAGGTAGATAGACAGCTACAGTTAGTTTCGAAGAAATGCAACAGTCGCCACACGAGAACCCACCATTCCACCAAATGTGAATGTTGGATACGTTCTAACATGGTTGAGATATCGGAATGGAGGATCCCTGGACACCTCTTGATCCTTTATAGTCTCCGAGTCATGGGACACATCAATCATTCTTCTACTGTTGAAATTTTCCACCTCTTGCACCAATTCGTCTTTTGTACTATTGCAAGATGTAATCACCTATCATCAAGATGATCAAATGAAAATTGGAGTCAATAATAACAACATCAAGCAACCCTACCGTTGCACAACTACAAATAACATGAATAAATTAAAGCAAAGCAGGTCACTCTAACGGCACATCGAGGTTGTTCAAAATGACCTTTTTGCAAGCTAGCGACAAGTGGGATATTCAAAAACAAGATAATCTCAACATACACATCCTTACCAATATTCCACCAGAGGAAACCAATTTTGCAACCGAGTCCCAGTACATGATCCTGTACAGAATTTCAGTTTATCCCAAGGAAATAGCCAAGTATGGCAGGACTTCAAAAGAAAATGGAAGCAATGGAAAATAAACAAGACTGGCTACCATGATCATTAAGTTTAGTTGGTGGTTACCTTTTAATCGGACCATCTGGATGCAATCCAATGGCATCTAAAGTGCCTTTGTCCATAACAAGCTTAAACTGCCTTTCTAGCTTTGTTTCAAGTACATCATCAACCTGTATGCAAGTCGACAATATCAAACAATTAGAATTACAACATATAACAAGGTTGACGCAGAAACTTATCTAAAAATTTCTACAACAAAGGCTGCAGCAGACACTTTTTGTCACTAATGTTACGAATTGCAATAAACATATACTTAAACAAAGCATATAAAATCTCCACACATATCTCGATATGGTATAAATTCAGACACGAAAGAAACTTCATAAAATTGAATAATCTTTCTATACATGATGAAATCGAGTCACAATTCAGCTTTATAAATTAAAGTGACAGTGTAAAGAGCAATATACATGTGAGAACAATGCTCAATTTCACCAAGAAACTTGATGCTGTGAATACTTCCCCATTACATGGTGAAACAAAAAAAAAAGTCAGTTCACAATCAAAGAGCACAATACTTGAACAGGACAATGCCCAATTTCACAAAAAATTCATGGTTCACCGGACAGTGGGCTTTGTGAATGAAAATCTCGAGATACAGTAAACAATATCTGACGGGAAATAATCAAGAAGGGAAGATAAGAAGCTAATGATCAACTGACTTCCGTTATTCACCTATACGATGTGGGTGACTCCCTATAATGCATGAATTAAAGCAGGAGCAAAACAATTCTAAAAACATACACATAAAGAAGGATGAAGAAGCAAGTAGCTCAAGGAGGGAAGAAGAAAAACTATCAGGTATTAACTTTACCTGATGCTCCTATACACTCTAACCATTGACGACAGAGGATGATCTACACTAGGATCAAAACCATAACAGAACATGAGTTATCATTCACATGAACGACAAACCCAGACTATTAACATTATCTGAAGAGTTTATAAGCGTTCATTCCTGAGCGTAATGAATGAACAGGATCCCTATAAAGCTTTTTAAGAAGACTAAATGTGATCAGAAATAAATGACTATCAGGTAATAACTTTACCTGATGCTCCTATACACTCTGGCCATTGGCGATCTACATCAGGATCAAAACCATAATAAAACATGAGTTGTCATTCACATTAATGACAAACCCAGACTATTAACATTATCTGAAGAGTTTATAAGCATTGATTCCTGAGCGAATGAATGAACAGGATTCCTATAAAGCTTTTTAAGAAGACTACATGTGATCAGAATAAATAACTAAAGTAATAACTTTTACCTGATGCTCCTATACACTCTGGCCATTGGTGATCTACAGCAGGATCAAAACCATGATAAAACATGAGTTGTCATTCACATGAATGACAAACCCAGACTATTAACATCATGTGAAGAGTTTATAAGCATTCATCCCCGAGCTTAATGAAGGAACAGGATTCCTGTAAAGTTTTTTAAGAAGACTAAAAGTGATCAGAAATAAATGACTATCAGGTAATAACTTTACCTGATGCTCCTATATACTCTGGCCATTGACTACAGAGCATGAACTACAGCAGGACCAAAATCATGAAAAACATGCATTGTCATTCACATGAATGACATACCCAGACTATTAGCATTATGTGAACAGTTTATAAGCATTCATCCCCAAGTGAGTGCAATGAATGAACAGGATTCCTTTAAAGCTTGTTAAGAAGACTCAATGTGATTAGAGATAAATGATTCACCAGCAAACCTTTTCTACAAATGGTATTGGGTAGACCTTTGTAAGTTTCTAAATAACATTTAGGAATGAGGAGACTAGCACTGAAGATATATGGATTAAGAACCAATAAGACTCGCAATAATTCATTTAATAAAAAGAAAAGCCTTGTCAACTTTTGAGGTTAACATATCAAAAGTGGGATACGATAAAGGATTTAGGAAAATATCTTGATGAAAAGAGGAAGATAAACAGTCAACAAAAACTGAAACTGGGAACAATGACTAGTACTTGGTGAACAAGGTAGAAGTCTGTGAATCTTGGTTTATGAATTTCCGCTACAAACTAGGTTCACATGGAGCATCAGCAAATGTGTTAAAAGTACAGGAAAGCTTCCACCTAGCGCTATACTAATGAACTGTAACCCCAATAACATTTCGTGTCATGTGGAAATATAGATCTTGTGTTTATAAACTTTTTTCGGTGAAGTCCCTTAATTTATGCAAGTTTTATTGGAGAGAAACTCAATCTGCTAAATATCCATAAATTAAATGTTAAAAAATAATTAAGAATTTTAATAAATAAAATTAAAAAAAGACCATGCAATTCTCTTTTACAATATAGATATCTGCTATCAAAGTAAGAACAGACAACCCAGCTCTGGCATACCAAAAATTCGATGTTAGGAAACCCATCACGAACAGCAAGTCTACGAGCAAGTTCAATTGCCCCTTCACTGTAGTCGACTCCAGTCAACTCGCAGAACCTAAAGACAGACAAAATAACATTCAAATGCATATCGTGAAGAATGGAAAAGTGAAACCTTTATTTCTCCAAATGAATACAACAATATTGATGATACTCTGTCCCTTCTAAAGTACGTTTCAGTTAAGCTCTTGTGAAATACAACTTAGCAGCATCTTCTAAGATTTTGATATTCCGCAATGAATACAAACATAAAAATGTATTGGATAGAGCACTTTCTCTTTTTCTTTTCAGAAAGATGTGCAAGTTTGTTTTCTTTGGTATTTTTAATTTCCCTTAGAGCTCAGCGGAAGTACACCATTATCTTCATAAGCATTTCAGCAAAGACTTCGTCGATTGGGTAATGCAAGCCAGATCAAAGTACACCATCTGGCAATAATTTTAAGCAAGTTCTGTTCTCTTGTGCTCTTTCACACACAAACTACTACCAGCAATATTGGTAATGGAGGTTGAACATTTAAGATCACATAATGGAAGTCGACAATTTGGAAAATGACACATTTGTTAACGGATGTCAACAATTTAGCATAAGTACTACAACAAATGTTTTGAAGATCTTGAGGGGAAAGGCCATCCTTGATATTGGGAAACACAGCAGACACTTAAGAATTTTCAAGAGGACATGATACAACAAAGACCTATATGATTTATGATCACAACGTGACATGGGAAAAGTGTCCCATATGCATGCTACTTCTTGCAGATTTCATATTTCTGAAACTTTCCGCCATTTGTAGACATTATAGAACAAATGAATTCAATTTTCAGTCGTGTGAAATATTCTCCAGCATCAATCAATCATTTTCTCCTTGGAGAGTTTTCCTGTTTGATTAACGGATTATACTTTTTCCAAAAATATGTGTTAGCAAGTACCAATATGAGACTATATTCACATTTTTTTTCTTACCTGCAATCAAAACGTCGTGCACTGGTAAGTGATAAATGATTTTGGCATTAATTATTCCACTGGTTCTCCATCATCTAAGTTATAAAGAAATACTTTAGCAAAATTTAGTGGTTTAATATGTTCCCCAACCAATCAGCCTTTTAGTTGCAAAGCTGTTCATTCAGCTATGAAGATCATTCACCATTCTTAATACATAAGCTGATCTTTCCTGGTATACCCAACTACAATAAATTCAACAACTTAAATATAGTTAGAGTAGTTGCAAATTGGAATGAATTCTATTTGTTATTAAGAGTTTGAGTAGTTGCAAATTGGAATGAATTCTATTTGTTATTAAGCACTTTAAGAAACTTTAATTAACCTAAACCAACGAATTATAGTTCAGACTTTCACACAAAAACCTTCCTTCAAATAACAAGCTACTCAACAAGCTTTACCCACAAAATTTTACAACACAAATCTTGTAGAAAACATTATCATGTAACTAATCTTTTCCTTTTCCAACATATGCAGTGATATCATCTAAATATGCACGAAAGAGTAGATTTTTTTCTTAGAACTTCTATATCCAAGCTTTTTAGTCAAAACAGTTTTAGCCTAATGGCTAAACAATGACATATACTCGATAAAATACCCATCAAATCCCAGAATTGCTAACAAATTTTGAGGAATTATCCAGTTATTCAATTGATTGCATAGTACGCCATGGTCATAGTTAAGCAAATAAATGCCTGTTCTTGAAAGGATAATATTATTGTTGTCCATTTGTATGAACAACCAAGTTACTGTTTGACGTCACTTTAAATTCTTAAAAGATCACTTATGAGTGAGGGCTATAACTTTCAAGACACTGTATCTATTTTATGGTAAATATGATACGTTGCCATATATTAGAAATGGGAGTAAAGTGAGCAATGATATCAGAAAGACTCTTTCTTTCGATCTAAATTAATACCAGAACTATAGGAAAGTTCTCATAAGTGTACCCCTGCTTAGCCAGTTCTTGCAGCAGCAAACCATTGCCAGTCCCAACATCTAGCACTGTCCAGCTGGACAAATACTTTTCACCCTGCTCAACAGGTTCAGACTTGAAATCATCAACGTGATTGGGAAAGTGACCTAGTGACATGTTTATACACAACTGTTTGGTCCAAGAAACAACAACATCCATTACATCAGCCCCAAACCTACAAAAGAAAGAGAAATAAGGAAATTTAATTTAGAAAAAAAACAAGAGAGAGGGGGGAAGATGAAATAAATGAATTCAAAATAATATAAGCCATGTGGAACAGAAAAGTAAAAAATAAATTGCAGCAATTAAGTCCAATGATGGAAAACCATGCACAGCAAAATTAATTTTATTTAAAATACTCACTTTCAAAGGAATTTCCAGCCTAAAATTACATCCCAAACTGCAGCATTACTCTTGTGTAGGATAATTCACACAATCTCAAAGGTTTAGATAAAATTAGTATAATTTTAGATTCTAAAGGAGAATATATGGAAGTCCCCATCCAAATAACATTTCCCTATAGTGTCATTCTGACCTGAAAAATATCCGATGTCTGGCTACATTTTGGAGTTGTCTCTATCTTTGTGTCACAGCTCAAAATTGTAACAAGAGCACCACAAAGTAAAACAAATGTCTCAATCAAGAGTTAACCACTCGAATTCATGTAAAAATAGTGTGCATGATATGATCTTCTATTTCTTTGTTTTTTAGTTTCAACAGAAGCAGAGATCTAAATGTCCTATCTGAATTGTGTGCTTCAAGAACTGTTGCTTTACAATTGGGAAAGTACCAAAAGTTCCAGGTAGAAGGGGCAAGAAACTAAAATCAAATATGCACTTACATTTCACAAATGAGACATCCAAGAGATTAAACCAAACTATCGAGAAACCTATTATTTATATTCCACTAGGCACAAGATATCCTGCAGAGGAAAAGTAGGAGTATTTAAGGCTACACAAATTGGCATGAATAAACAAAAAGTATTACCAAACTTCACCAGAATGGCCATGTTCACGAAAGTTGGACAACTCATCTGCATATGCAGCATCCCAATAGCTCTGCATACCCAGCATGGACGGGACTCCTTCGGTGTCTGTTTCATCCTTGTCCGAGCTGTCGTGCACATCAACCAAAGTGTTTTAAGGTTTTGCAGGACGTACTAACACTTCACTACAGACATATCACCAATAATGGCTACAGAAACAGAATGCAAATGCCTCGGTTTATAAAGTATTATCAGTTACTTAAGTATCACTAACTGAAAGTTGTAATTTTGATGCAGGTATTGAAAAAGAGATCAAACCCAATTCCTAACAACTGAACCAATCCAACTTCGTGACGCAATATTATGCAGAATTCTATCAATCATCTCCCAAAGATGGGACAAGAAAAATCTTGAATCAATTGAAAGTGTAATAAAAGCATACAAATGAGGGAATTTTTCAAAAAATCACTAAACCTGTAATCAGAAGCAGTACGGAAGTTGGCGGCGGAAAGAGCCTCGGCGGCATCGGCGTGGCGCTGATCGTCGTCGAGAGTGCTGCCGTAGTCGCTCTTAATGGACCAGGAGTCAGCAGCCACCGACCTCTCGTCATCGGAGATATGATCCCCAGCGGCAGCTCGTGGCTGCAGTTGAGAGAGGTCGGAATCCTCTGGCGGCAGACGAATTCCAGCCATTTGGATTGGAGTTGAGAAAGGAGAGATAGCAGGAAAACCGATGTAAATACATTTTTAATAAGAGTTGAATTAATTAGGGTTAAGAGACAATTTTACCCTTATTAGTTTAAACTCTAATTTACAACAGTGCATGGTAGAAGATCTATTAATTAATGATTATTAGGGGAAAGCAACGGGTGTTTGGATTGTTTTTTAATCATAATTTTCAATCGACCTAGTATTTAGTTTGTTTAAATTATTAAAAAATAAATAATATCTTTTGCTTTTTAATATCATGATAGAGCAATATGATAAAAGATGAGAAAGTTGTGTTTAAAGGAGTAAATTTCTTAAATATATTTTTATACCTTGAATAATATTTATTAAAATAAAATTTATCAACTAAGGAAATAATTTAAATGAAGTACATAACATGATAAATGTATTGATTTCATAAATTAATAAACGTAATTTTATATTAGTAAAAATAATAAAGAAAAAAGTTTATTTAAATTAAAACAAAAATTCAAAGAGATAAATATTTTAAAAAATAAATTGTATGTATTTCATCATTATATTGCTAATTTTAAATTTATTATAAAAACAAACAAGTTATTTAAAATAAGTTGAAAGCAGCACAAATTTCATTTAAGTTGAATACACATTAAAAAAGAGTAACAATTTTTTATTATTTTTTAACAAAACACTTTCAATTTTGAAAAATAAACACAAAATGCCTAATTGTAACTAAATCAACAAATGTCATTATTATTATTATTATTATTATTATTATTATTATTATTATTATATGTTTAAAGGGATTAAAAATTCATCATTTTTCTTCAAAATTAGCATCCTTGTAGAATTTACTTGTTGAGCCTCAACGACTTCGTTTTGTTCTAAATTGTGAACATTATCATGCAAAGAGATTTTATCTTGAACCTCCATCATTCCGTTGTTCATCGGGACAGGTTTCCATTGTAGCTCCTCAAATGTCATATGCTTTAAAACGATTTTTTATTAGCAATGATGAAGAATCAGAATATTTTAGGAAGAACGCTTGTACATATAATAACAATGTATCTTTTACTTCCTATGAGCTAGGTATGATTGAGAACTAACAAAAAATAAGAAAGGGATTTACACATTTTGAGTTCAAGTCAAGTTTATCATTTTCTTGACAATTTAGTTTCAACAACTAATAAGGTATCTGGAATCCAACTCTATTTCTTTGATACTGATGAGGAACTAAAAAGAAAGACTAACAGTTGTGATAAACTTTGTAAGAATACATTAAAACTTATTATGACAATTCTACAAGATAATCCTTATGCCAATTTATTTCGAAGTCTTAGGGACATTCCATCACTTAAGAATCATGCAATAGTTCCAAGGTGTTATTCTGGCTTTGATCAACGTGTTTATAATCTTCTACTGCATCACAAGTGGCTGCTATATGGACTGAGATTGATGATGAACAAATTGATAAATGTCCTCACATCCAAGTCTACTCACTCGGGTACAAGTTATGGAATTTTAGTCTTATTATGCATGTTATGACCCCCTTCAATATCCTCTTTTATTTCTTCGTGGTGAATCTCGATGGCATCGTGGAATTAAGCGGTTAATTTCAAAGAGAAACAGGAGCAATGTTTTGGATGAAGGAAGTGATGGTCATTTCAACTCCTTTACTGATCCATCTGAATTGTTCACTTTGGAAAACACAGGCAAGTTTGTCTTTTCGTTTGTCATTTTTAAAATATTATTTAATTTCACCATATTATTTATCAAATTCATTTTCTTTACTACTAGTTGTTGAAGAAGAATACTGCGAAGATGGTTTTGTTTCTGCTAGAGAATATTATTGATATCGACTCCAAATGAGAGAAAACGATGATTTTATGTTGCTCCATAACTTAAGACTACTTCAACAATTTGTTGTGGGCACTTATATAAAGATTGAAACATCCCGACTTGATTTTCATAGAAAAAGACAAAATGAGATACGAACGGAAACACTGCTAGGTTTTTTGGATAGTATTATTGTTGGTCAAACAGAAGATTCTAGAATTGGTCGTCGAGTTGTGCTCCTAGCTTCATTTATCGGTGGTCCAAGGGACATAAAACGATGTTATCTTGATGCAATGGCTCTAGTACAAAAGTATGGTAAACTAAATAATTCTCTCACCATAACTTGCAACCTATATGGAAAGATATAAGATAATCTTAAATTTCATGAAAAGCCACAAGATAAGCTGGATTTATTGGCTAGAGTATTCAAAGCTAAATTTGAAATTCTCAAAAAAAGAGTTGATCAAAAAGCAAATCTTTAAAGATGTAGCTGCATTTGTTTATGTTATTAAATTTCAGAAACATGGATTCCCTTATGCTCATTTATTACTGATTCTTAAGTCGCATTCTAAATTGCTAAATCCAGATTCTTACGATCAGATCATATCCGCTGAAATACCAGATCCTGATCAAATTCACATTTATATTCTTTTGTCATTAAGCGTATGATTCATGGTCCTTGTGGTTTTATGAATAAAGATTGCCCTTGTATGAGAAATGGTGTGTGCAAAAACCATTATC
>JANKOD010000002.1:15433661-15446448 GCA_026284645.1 Erythroxylum acuminatum | reverse complement strand
CAGCTTCTAAACTTTCTCATGTGGCTGATTGTAAACAGTTTGATATCAATAAATTGTTTTGTGATACTTGCAAATTGGCTAAATCTCATCGAATTCCTTTTCCAAGAAGCACACATTCCTCTTCCATTATTTTTGAGCTTATTCATGTGGATCTTTAGGAACCGTATAGAGCCCGTAATCTTGATGGTTCAAGATATTTTCTTACTATAGTAGATGATTTTTCTTGTGTGACTTGGACCTATCTTTTGCAAAGTAAGCAGCAAGTTATTAGTACCTTTGTTTCTTTTGTGAAATACATGCAAAATCATTTTTCAAAAACACCCAAGTATGTGAGGACTGACAATGGTTCTGAGTTTATTAACTCACGATGTAGCCAGTTTATGAGAGATACAGGAATTATTCAGCAAAAATCAATGACCTATACCCCACAAAAATGGCATTGTTGAGAGAAAGCATAGACATTTGCTTGACACAGCTAGATCTCTCAAAATCTATGCCAATTTATCTAATCATTTTTAGGGAGAGTGTCTTTTGTCAGCCACCTATCTCATTAACAAAATGCCGACACCCATTTTGAACTGGAGAAGTCCTTATGAAATATTATTTCAATCCAAACCTGATTATACTCATTTGAGAACCATAGGTTATCTTTGCTATGCTGTTAAGGTGGGTCCAAAGGGTGATAAATTCAAACCTAGAGCTCATAAGTGTGTACTTATAGGATATCCTCCTGCACAAAAGGGTTATAAGCTCCTTGATCTTGAGAGACAATGTGTTTTATTAAGCAGAGAAGTTACTATCTGTGAGATTGTGTTTTCCTTTAAACCTTCTTCATCTTTTCCTAATCTGTCTTATTCTGAAAATCCTCCAGTTCATGTTTCTTCACCTGTCCATACTATATCTCCTTCTTTAATTGGGTCTTCCACTGATTCTGTTGATAATTTTCTGCCTGAGCATGTCTCTCATTCTCCTATTCTTTCTTCTCCTCCTACTCCTGTCCATTCTACTTCTTTACCTCCCACAACTGATTCTTCCCGTGCTCCTTCACCAATTTTGCGTAAATCTCAAAGACACAAAAAACAACCACATTGGTTACAAGATTTTGTTCTATATGCCAATGCCAACAATGTGCTTTCGTTTTCATCTTCCCACGGTTTTTCTATATATCATCCTCTCTTTTCTTCTGCTGATTTTCAACACCTACCTCTTGATTATGTGGTTTCCTTGGCTAATGTGTTTACAACTCATGAACCTGATAAATTTCTTGTTACTAGTCAGGATAAGCTATAGGTGGAGGCCATGGAGTCGGAGCTTAATGCTTTAGAGAGGAATAATACTTGGGAACTAACCACTTTACATGTAGGCCATAAAGCTATTTCTTCCAAATGGGTTTATAAGATCAAATATAATTCAAATGGAACCATCGAGAGGTACAAGGCCAGGCTGGTCATAAGAGGCTTTGATTAGAAGGAGGGTAAGGTTATAAACATAATTTTTCTCCTGTGGCTAAACTTGTTACTGTTAGAGTTGTCAATTCATTGGCTACTGCTAGGAATTGGCCTCTGCTAGGAATTGGCCTTTACATCAAGTTGAAATTAATAATGCTTTCTTGCATGGTCATACTGATGAGCATATATATATGGTGCCTCTTGATGGGTATCATGCTGCGAAACTTGGTCAGGTTTGTCGTTTAAAGAAGTCTTTGTATGGCCTTAAACAGGCCTCAAGACAGTGGAATAATGAAGTTAGTAAGTTTCTTACTCAATTGGGTTATGTTTAGTCCACTAATGATTATTCCTTGTTTGTTAAAAGGGTAGGAGATCTGTTTACGGTTGTCTTTTTAAAAGGGCAAGAGATCTGTTTACGATTGTCCTCATATATTTTGACGATATTTTGATTACTGATGATAATGATTCTAACATTGCTAGTTTGAAGATAGTTTTCAAAACTAAGTTCACAATTAAGGACTTGGGACTTGCACGGTATTTCTTGGGAATTGAGTTACATAGGAATGAGCAGGGTACATTTTTGTATCAGCGGAAGTTTATTTTGGATATTTTAACTGACGCTGGTTTGACTAGAGCTAAGCCTTGCTGTACTCCTCTTTCTCAGCATCTCAAGCTGTCTCTTACTGAGGGAGAACCTCTAGAACATCTAGAAGCTTATCGGCAAATTGTTGGCAGGTTGTTGTATTTGACTATGACTAGGCCGGATATTTCTTATGCAGTACAGCATTTGAGTCAGTTTTTATCTACTCCTAGACTTCCTCATATGCAGGCTGTTACGCATGTCCTCAAGTATTTGAAAGGTTCCAATTTTGCAAGACTGTTTTATCCTGTGCAATCACAGCTCAAGTTAACTGCATTTTCGGATGCAGATTGGGCTTCTTGCTTGATGTCTTGTCGATCGCTTATTGGCTACTGCATCTTCTTGGGCCATGCTCTAGTTTCTTGGAAGACAAAGAAGCAATCTACTGTTTCTAAGTCATCTGTTGAAGCTGAATATCGGAGTATAGATGCTACAACCAGTCAGCTGCTTTGGTTATCCTATTTGCTTCAGGATTTATCCATTCCCGTTCAGGTTCCGATTACTTTATTTTGTGATAATAAGGTTGCTCAACAAATTGCAGCTAATCCTTGTTTTCATGAGAGAACAAAAACATTTGAACATTAATTGTCACTTCAGTCGAGAGAAAATTTATGTGGCTTTTTTCAAACTGCCTATATTCCTTCCAAATTGCAACTAGCTAATCTTATGACCAAACCTCTTAGGATTCTCACCTGCAGCTATCTTCCAAGTTGGGTCTCACTATGTTTCAAACTTGAGGGGGGATTGTGAAGATTACTCTGTTTTACTGATTATTATGTATTTATATATTAGAAGTTAGTTAATTAGTTTGGTTACTGCCTCTATACAAAATACCTCTTGTATATTCCCTCTTTGACTAATCGAGAATATTTTCTCTCCCACCTTATCTCTCTTACTTTACTTTTCTCATTTTACGTCTCTCTCTCTCGATTCTTAAGATAAGGACATTCTCCCTATAAGCTCTCATTTTCCAATTTCTGCGATTTAATTCCCAACAATTCTTGCCAGTTTTGCCCTATATATCAACCACTTCCAACATTAGTCATTGCCTGATAATGGGAACTCGGAGACTCTACGTAAAGTAAAATCCTGATCACTGATAAGAACGGCATAATCAATAAGCACACACGAAGCAATGGATGAAATAGACTCTTAGCAATAGTCATCTAAACTCTGGACGGTTGTTTAGGAGTTTTCAACAAGGAATTAAAGGACATCCAAGGCAGTTCACCCCATCCCTACAACACACACAAGTTAGCAGTACCGCAAAAAGAAAAAGGCAGGTTCCCGCCAAGGTGGGTTAAATCTCAAAGTTGTGGCTCTACCAACCACTAAAATAGTTACCTACCAGATGACCGTTCTTCCATTCAAAGCCTTTTTCCCCCCTACGTACAAAAGGTTGCAGCGAAATCTTTCCAGACATAAATTCAGAATTCGCATATTCTGATATCAAATCACAACTTCAACCTTTGAATTGGAAACAAATCTAGACTCGTCATACATTGCATCATAATTTGTTGAGAAATATATTATTGGCTGATCTCCTGAAGCAGCTTTTGAAGTGAATCAGTTGCCAGAGGAATGTGCAAGCAGTCTTGGCCATCACTGTTCCTCTTTATCTTCACTAACTCGTGATCTTTGAATTCTGTCAAATGAGAATTGAGTGTAACTTGGCTGCTCACTAGAAAGCGCTCCCGAGACATTGAATATAGATTATCAACAGGCATGCCTGAAAATAACTGAAAGCACCATTAACAACTTTTATGACCATAAGTTACAACCTAAAGCACCAAATGGGCTACTTGCCTTCTTCATCAGGATGAGACAACTTATATTCAATAAGAATTTTAAAGACACTACGAGCATTAGGAGTCAAACTGTGCAGTACTAATGCAGCTGCTTTTGCACTTGGAGCTGTACCACCTTGTGCAAGAATCAGTGGATAGAAGATCCCTTCAACCTTATAAGGAGCAAATGTAGGCACATGATACCAGCACCAATTGAATTGGGAGTGAACCATCTGCTTGTCCCACACTGCCACCAAATGCAATATTATGTTATTGGGTTCAACTGTAATCAAGGTATGAATAAGAGAATCACTCAAAAAATTATATCAGAAGTCAAGAAGTTAAAATTCAGATAGAAGAAAAGAAAGTTTTTCTCTGCAAAAGAATAGGAAGACTAGATTTGTTTCAAATTGATCATTGGCAATGAAATGAAACTGTCATGAAATGAAAATGCCGGGTCCAGTATTCAGCATGAGCTCAAAAAACACAATTTTAAATTCCGAAAGCAGACAACATTAACATTATACACAAATTTTTGCTCATTTCCTATATTGTTATTTTAACTTGCATTTATCCTTTTAACTTGCATCACTTATTCTCCCAAGAAAGAAGTAGCAAACATCAAACTGTAAGCTAACAAATAAATAACATTGGTTTAAAACAATTGAGGAACATTTTGAAGGCTTGCAAAGAGAAATTTTGATTAACTAGAAATTTCTGGTTAGCATAAAGTAATGATTAGAAAGGAAGTACATAGCTTAGCATGCCACATACAACCAACAAGTCGTGCATGAATATTAACAATGATGTGTTCACACTCACAAAGTGGTGCATTAACATGGTCTATAGAGGCAACAATACGAATATTTGAACAAGATGCCATCCTTGCAAGATACTGTTGACTCTCAGAGTCTCGTAATCCAGGGCCGTCAATATTGTGCACAACAACACAAACAAAAGAATCACTACCATCTTCATGTGGACGATCTAAGAAGGCCAGAAGATCTTCGATAGATTTAGAACTAAATGGCTGCTGAACTTTAGGCAAGCTCTTTGATGGAGTTCGTCGTTTGGATTTCAGTTGTTCCCACCAAACTTCGGCTAGGGCTGTCATGACCTAAACTGATAGTAGATTAGTAACTTAGTCGTGAGGTAAAGAGGAAACAGAAAACCTGAACACTCCATCTGCTGCCCATACCTCAGTTTGCAAAAGATGAAAATATGTTTATGAAGAAAAAGAATATTCTGAAATATCAGGTCACCTGTTTTATATTAACACACTGAAGATACCCATTTATCACAACCACTGAATATTTGGTTAATGCTGTAGAAACAAAGTCTTCAATCAAGCCCTTTTTGGATCCAAACCCATACATTAGAAGGCCAAAGCCACATCTGGAATAGAGCAAAGAGCATAATTAAGAAAAAAAAGTAAAAATAGTGAGAGTCAATAACAAAAAAAAAACTATTATCATAAGCAACTGTCTAAAACAAATAGTCTAAAACAAATAAACCAATCAACAAGCATCATTTTGATCGACCAAGAAAATTACTCCTTTATCATTTTTGTTCATTAACAAATGCCTTTTAAGGATTGCCACTATTATAATACCTTAGGTCAAATACCCATTTAGAATATGAACTTTTATAACCATTCAGAAGAGACTCTATCTCTCTCTCATGTTTTGGTTCGATATTCGCTACTGCTGCTCTTAGCTCCTGCAAGCGCAAACAAGAAAAAGAGAAGGGTCAACAAAACATAACAAGAAAAGTTCATAAAGTCAAATTATTGATTAGTTTTAGGAGGTGGTCAGAAAATAGAACCTGTTCATCAACGACATCAATATCAGAAATCTTGCGGGTTGATTTCTTAGTGGAACTGCCACCTAGCTCTTTAGCCAGGAAGTAATTTCTAGAGAATCCCAATTCCTCTTCGTCGTCTTCATTAATTTCCATGTATCAAACTACGAGAAACTAAGAGTAAAGTAGCTGGTTAGCGAGAAAGCCAAGGAAGAGAGGGCCCAAATGGATTAAGAGAAATGAGGTTAGTTTAAGCGAAAATGCATGGGAAGTCCATTATAGCAGGTTTGCATGTGAAGAACAAAAGTGATTTTAAAGGGATTAGGTAGCTCTTAATGGTTAACAACAGATAAAAGCAATGGGCAGCTTTAGCTCAAATGAGAACTCTCTCAAAGCAAATAAATGGGCACATGAGGATTTCAACACTCCCAATTTGCAAAACTCAAGCAGTGATGACGGAAATTTGTGTGATACCAGAAAAACCACACATTAGCCAAAATGAAGTTTCAAGAACAAAAATCATGTTAAATCTTCGTATTATTTTAAAAACAGGTGGCAATTGCTATATATATTTGGTTGAGAACATAGTTAGCATTTCATATACCAAAAAATGAAAACCAAATCAAATAACAAGCGACACCTCTCCTTTCACAGAAACAATTAAAAAATGACTTATCTTTTCTTACCAAACAAATAAATGGCAGCAATTCTTCCCGGGTAATCTCAGTAAGAACTTATCCTTCAACTCAACCCGAAACAGGGATAGATCGGTAGGATCGTGAAAAAGGCCTGTTTACCACAAATGAAGATACGCAATCTGATTTGTTAGTGCAGAGCGATACCGCCGGCTACTTGGCGAGACTAAACAAGTGAGAGTGGGAAAGACGGTGGAGGTTTGATTTGCATTTTAAACATAAATTCAAGGGGCTTTGAAATTGAGTTTAAGAATTAGTATCTTAACTCGTGGACTTGAGCTTGGGATCTAAATTACTTAATTGATGAGAGGCAGGCCGGCCCAAGTAAATTTACGGGCACCAATCCGAGATGAATATTCACCTAAAGTCTTCTTCTTCTTCTTTTTTTAATGCAAATGAAAGTAAGAAAACAAACAACCTAAAAAATCGGGTTATTGGTGTTCAAAAAAAACGTCAAACTTATCAGCTAACAAATCAATGCTAACCTTAGGAGGAGGAGCTTCCAAAGACTTAAAGGAGGTAGAGGAACGACTCCTTTGCCTTTGCACAGGCAATGAGTAATATCAACATGCTAATTCCAGTTTAACATTGTTGAAATATCACTCATCGTAAAACAACAAATTTAATTTATAGGAGAATCCGACTAAATAATATTATGATCATGTTAATATTTTAACTTGAAAAATAAATTAAATCAACATGTTTTTAAAGGGAAATTGTGAATGATTTCATATAATGTTTTTTCTTTTAACATCCATCACCAACAAAACCTTCACGATATTTTTAAACTTTGATATTAAGTCGAGCATTTATTGCTACATGATACATGGTTGGTTAGCTAATTATTAATTCGTATAAGATTTCATATATTAAATATTATAAATTGTCTTGTAATAATATATATGATACGTAAACTTAAATCCGGAGTTAGAAAAAGTTTAATAATACGCGATTTTATTACTAATTAGTAATAAAGAGGTTATTTTTAAATGATGATCTTTAAAGAATCCGTATTAAATATAATATAAATTTTATTGATCGGGGCTAAAGATTAAATATAAACTTGTATTCATAGAGATAATATAGTAATATATCTGATTTGTTATTCATTTTTACTTGAGTAAGCTATTGGAGACTTCAAGCAAGCTACTCGACTTTCAAACATATAGTTATAGCTTTCGATAGTCCCTAACAGAAGTTACCTAAAATAATATTGACAAAGATCTTCTTGTATTTTTTCAATGCATCGATCTCCTAACAAGTTAGAGAAAGCTATAGATTCACTAACTTTTTTAACTTGCCAACAAAAAACTTAGAAGTTATTTATAGTAATTTTATTGGGTCTTTCTATCACATACCCAATAAGAACTTGACTTGTACTAATATCGTGTAATGTTTTAACCCACATAATTAGATTATTTATTGGATTACTTTATTATCTTTATCTTAAATCAAAATTTAATTTCTTATTCTCTTGAAAATAGCAATTAATAAATATCTAATAGGAATATAATTATAAGATTCTCCCTTTTAGACAAATATTAATTATTTTATCTTTAATAAAAAAGGATAAGAATCCTGGATTGGTTAAACTTTATAAATGTTTGATATAAAGATATCAAATGTTCGTTATATAAATATAATCTTGTAAGGCTTCTAATATTGGTATATATCTTAAGCTTGTATCATATATGACACAAATCTAATATGACCACACATATATAATAAACTTACTAATATTAATGAGAAAATGAACTGTGAAAAAAACAATGAATCATATATGATTTATTTTATCATATTTCAAATGTCGTTCTTAAATTTTCTAATATTTATGCTAAAATACAATGGAGAAATATAAATATATATATATGTTTTTTTTTCTCAATTTGTGTTAAATTGTATTAGAGAAAACCTTGATGAGATTAGAAAACATATATCCCTCATGTCTAATAAGCTTGTCAATAACTCGAGATATAAGGATCAAAAATTAAAATTCTTTAATTTATCTTTAATTTTCTAATTAAATAATTTATATTTATAAATTAAGATTGGTGTTGTATTCAAATATTAATAATGTCAAAATAGTTTTAACTAATTTTTTAACATGATTTTTTCATATACTTCATGCCTTTCATCATACAATCTTTTGAATAAACACAGTGTGTAAAAATAATTTCTATTCTATTTAAATGTAACTATATTAGTTCTTCAATATTAGTAATTGATTCTTATAATGATAATTGAAAATTATTTTTAAAGTGTCATTTTTCTTGGGCCTAAGATTTCTTAAATCAATACTAATCGAGAAAATGAAACATTATTCTTAATTACTTTAGGGTAATGAATTTTATATTAATCACTTAACTACCTTCGTATAGTTATGTTATGTCCAATAACTACTAATTGATGTATCCTTAATTATGATAGGACATATATTACACCAAAATATAACAATCTTTATATGAGATATTTTAGAGATTTCAAGCCAATTGATCACTTATATAATCATCACGATGAGTATTTCTTTTATAAAAGTATAAGTATGTCCATATGATATTCTCATGGCAGGTTAATTCAGTGGACTTTTCTTTTATAAGCACCTATACATTTATTTAAGTATTTCTATAATTTTGTTTATGAGATTAACTATTGTCTTTAAAAGGAAGAAATATAAAGTGAGTTAGTCTTTCTACACTACTAATGCTCAATCTTAAATAAGCAATAAATAAAAACAATTCGGGAGTAATACATAAACAAAATATGAATCTCATAACTATCATCTTATTATAATTTTATTTGCAAAGTATTTTTTTAAAGTTGAATTTATCTTATAAGTTAGTTAATTAAATAAACATGTATAAAATAAATAACGTATTTAATTAATTATGTCACAAATATATAATCATTCAATTTGTCATGGGCCATAAACCAACGATCTCTCGTTTACACTAAATCAATCACTTTAGTATTTTATACTATATCTCTATATAACAATCATGCTACTATTGAGAAAATAGTAGAGTAAGAGAATTATTAAAAAATCTTTTAAGTGAGCACTTACTAAAATATTACGAATTTCATCTTAAATACATTATAATTAAGAGAAATTTCTTAAATATATACTTGGACCCTTGACAAAACCTTATCTCCTTTTACTTACCTAATAATATATTATTGTTTGAAGAATGCATAGAAATATATCAAGTTCATTAAAGAACCTTTTGATCTAAATAACCATTTATATTAGATGAAATATATTATTTATTAATTAGCATTTTACGCTATATTAAATCCTTTTCAAATCAAAATAATATCATTAAGAATGAAATATACCTTAATTAAAACATAATTTTATTTTTTAAACTAAAGTTAACATGACCTTGAACTCAAATTTTAACTCATACATAGAAAAATGAATATTTTTACTACTTAATAACTATTGAATATCTCAAATGCTAAACAACTTTTGCATATTGTACGTTCTTTGATTAGAATAAGTAAGTAATTTTTGTATTTATTTCTATAAATCTCTGTCTTTATAACTTAAGTTATTGCCTTTTTTCATATCCAATTAAGATTTGATCATGAACTATCCATTTTCAACAATTGAAAAATAGTATATGCTATTCCCTTAAACAATATGTCATCTACATTCTCTTACTGAATAGTATAACTATACTCTTACTAACTCTCTTATGGATACAATACATCCACAATTATTCAAAACAAACTCTTGATTAAATTATGAAAGTGAATATTTTCAACAATTTTAGCCTTTGATTTTGCACTAAATGTATCACATTAATTCCATTATAACATATTCTTATGAGATTTAAACCATTTTAAACTCCATTGAACTTCCACTATTCATATTGATAACCATTCTCTTATAAATATGCATTAAAATAAACATTTTAGTCAATAGGATTTATAAGATTGTACACATCATTTTTTGATATCTCATAACTTTTTTTATATAATTAAGTTATAAACTTATTAGGTAACATGCTTTAACTAAGCACCACATTCTTAAATCATTAAATTTGACTCCTTAGATTCTTATCATCCCATATCTTACGAAGAATTTTACTAATTGATTTAGATGGAACTATGTAAGGTAAGTTATTGTATTAAAGCATAGCTATAGAAGAAACAGATATTACATCACATAATATCCTATATTGTACATTATTTCTTACATAAATCCATATAGATTTATATGGATTTATATACATTCTTTCATATAAAGAATCCGTATAGACAGTTATGGAGGCATTGACTAAATAATCTTATTCCATATAAATAACTAAGAAAGTTTAATATATAACTCATCACATTAATATTGTCAAGCATTTTAACATTCTCAATGCCTAATTTTTACTTAAAAAAATATTTTATACTTTTTTAAAAATTTAGGTCAATAATTTATTTAAAAGATATGCCTATATCATATAAAATTATTAGTAAATTTAATGAAATACAAGTAGTTTATCTTTTTATGAATTATTATGACATCTTATAAATCAAATGTATAAGATTTAACTATTTAGCATCATATTTTTCCTTTCATTAAAAGTTAATTTGGTTATTATTGTACATGACAAGTTTCACATATTCCGTGCAATTCATAATTAAAAGGATACATATATCTTTGTGTATAAATTTATGATTCTCATTTTTTATTTAACTATCATAACATAAAAGGATAATCTTTATTATCTAACTTTATGTTGTTACAACTTATGTTAAATGTAAGTCTCTCTTGATTTAACACATACAAACTATCTGTATGAATTTGGATTAAACTTAACAAGCTATTTTTATCATGCCTTACACATTGTGATAATATTAAATTCAAATTTAGTATCACAAAATTTAAAGCATAAATAAAAAATGATCTTGACCATATCTCGTATTGGTAAGAAAAAAACGCAATCATATTCTTTTAATGAAAACAACTATCATATTTTACCAAACTCCTTTAATTGTAATCCTTATTTGTACTTTTAGTAAACTATATTAAGCTTAATAATTCTCTCAGGGTACTATAAATTCCAAATCTATTATATGCAACTATTTATGATGTATTATCATAGTGCTAACATCCAACTTACATATTGCTTTTAAAGTTTAAGAGACATTAGTTAATTTTAAAATGTCACTACATTTTGTCTTTCATATGACATTGACATATCTCTTAAACTTTGTGACCAAAATCATCAATGCAGATTATAATAAGATTGTATAATGGACATACAACTTTTTATTTTTATTTTGAGAACTATTGTCAAAATAGTATATCCCTAAGAAATTTTGTTCATTAATAATTATAATTAGGTATATTGTATTGCTCAAAACTAAATAAATATGAATAAAATAAGTAATTGATTATAAATTACAATAACTAAATAAGATTAAGACTTTAATAATGTATTCTATTAATTGTACCATTTTATTCAAAATAATATCCCTCACTACTATTTTGAAAAGGTTAGTTTAATATCTCTAGTAGGCTAGGATCTATTCAATTTTAGATGGTCTTAAGATTGTTCAATATATAACTAAACATAAATTAATCATATTTATTCTTATAATAATAGAAGGTAACAATGTAACTTCAAAAGTAAGTAAAAAGAACTCCTTCTTTCCTTTCTAGTTTTGGCACAATAGGTACTTCCTTCACTGCTCGGAAGCTTGACCGCATTCTTATTAATTCTGCTTGGTGCCATCAGTTCCCTTCCTCCAATTGTGTCATCCACAATCCCCTTATTTCAGATCATTGCTATTAGCCCCGAATTTTTTTTAATTAAGCATGATTAACTTAATTAAGTGATATTAAGTTAGCATTAATTAACAAGGACATGAGTAATTAAAATAACATTAATGAATTAGTTGGCATGATTATATGTTAGTGAATAAAGTTAGCAAGTGAGTTTAATGTGTTAGATGAACAATTAATGTGGTAGATGCATTTAAGATGTTAGTTGAATTAAATGAAGTGAATGAGTTAGTTGGGCTTGAGAAGTGAAGTGGGCCCAAAGGAATTAAAAGAAGAGAAGAGGAATAAATGAAATGGGCTTGAACATAAGTTGTGGGCTTAAGTGTAGGAGAATAAGAAGGATTAAATGAAGTGGAAATGGGCTTGGACTTGGAAGTGGGCTTAAGTTAAATGAAGTGAGTATAAAAGGAGAAGAGAAATGAAGGAAGTAGTAGCCTTGGGAGAGAAATTTCGAAAATTAGAAGGGAGGAAGAGAGAAGATGTCGTCCATGGAGGGAGAAAGAAGAAAAGAGAAGAAACTTTGCTAGGTTTTGATATTCCATGAGATTGAAAGCTTGTTGGAGGAAACTTCAAGTATTAAAAAGGTGGAGGAAGTCAAGAGCTTCATCTTGAGCTAAGCATCCACTTGTGTAGTTGAA
>JANKOD010000002.1:15418107-15430846 GCA_026284645.1 Erythroxylum acuminatum | reverse complement strand
TAAGTCGACAAGAAAATTAATTAAGCATAATTAAATTGAAATCAAAAGAAATAATAAAATAAACAAACTCCATAACTAGTCTATTAATAAAAGGAACAAAAATAACAATTGAAATTGTGCAGAAAATTAAAACAATAAAACCAGAAAATTAAAACAATCTTGGAATCCCTAATTGAAACTCTGGAAAAATTAAAAACAATGAAACAGAAAATTAAATCAACTAAAGTCCCTAATCTAATAATAAATTACTTGGCAATTATAAAAGAACTAAACTATAAAACAAATTAAACGAAATTGCTGGTAAACAAGGAAAATGGTTGTGCGTCGATCACTGTTGAAATAAAGGAAAATCAAGGAAGAAATCAAGATGTGGCAATTGCTAAGGAGAAAACACGATGATGCACTGTTGAATGAATTGAAAATCAAGAATAGAAGACACATGCGGCAGCCAAGGAAGATGATGCAGTATGCGACGATAAAGCTATTGGAGAAATTGAAAATAAAGAAGAAAAGCAATTTGCGGCAGCGTGAATGGATGAGGAGATGCGTTGAATAATAAAAAGCAAAGTAAAATCCAGATGTTCGGTGGTTTATTGAAATAATGAAAATCAACGTGGACCCAGTATGCGGCAATCAAAGAGGAAGAAATAGAATGAGAATACGATAAAATCAAGAAAAGGGAAGGGTGCAGCTACTCCTGGAAAAACAGAGAAATAAGATGATCTAACCTAATCTACCCTTAAACCTAAGCTAATCTATGGCCTCCCAATACAAGTATAAATATGTGCGGCAACTCCAAGCATCCTCTTTCAATTGAATCTCTTATTTATCTTAATTTGACTTGATCCCGATTGATTGGTCTTTTAATTTTGGTGGGAAACATCTTGAAAAGAAGTCCAGGAGATCTTGGATGGTTGTGTTCTAATTAGAGACAAATTCTGGAATTTTTTGCAGAATTGAGATTTCTTTCATATTTGTCATCTTTTCGATCCTTTTTCGTCTTTTTCGCATTGAAACCCATCTGTGAACATTTAACAAATAATTCCATCAATTTATAAATACCAATTTAACAAATCAATAAATATTAAGTCCAATAAATATGCAATATAATTGACTTATCAGAGAGAGCTTTGTTTCAAGAACTCCCATAACTGTAATCTTATTCTCAAAAATAAAATTAGCTAGTACAATTTTTTGGGACTATTGAGTCCCTGAATATTCCATGCTACAATATTTATTATAAAGAAGAAACTTGATTAGATGAGCTACCTTTTTTCCCACTTCTGTTTGGCTTTTTCTTGGAAACTGCCTAGAAGCTTTTTTCCTCACTTCTTCAGTTGATGTGAAGGAACTTTCACTAGGTTCAATACCTTTTTCCTCCATATTGGGAATCTATAGTTTGTCCCCATTTTGATATACTTAATTTAGTTTAACTGGGCTATCATTATTTTTTATCTTCAATATGGATTTATTTGGCTAAAAGATTCCAAAATCACTGTTACAACTCTTTTTTAATAATTCCTTTGTTGGACGAAGTCTTTTTTACATCAAGGTTTAGTAATTCATTAAATGCACCATGTTCGAATTTCCTACTAGTTTCGTTCCATATTTTTTTTTTCCAATCTAGGTCTTCGTTGGTAAGAGACACATATTGTATCTTCAACCAATTCCTCCTCCTCATTTAATTTTAGAATCAAAATATTTTCTAGAAGCTACTTTTCATTCCAAATTTGACACAAAGCCTAGTGTATCTCATTCTTCTCCTATACATGCGGGGACGGATCCAGAAATTTTATTGAGTCGGGGTAAAATTTTATTTTTAGTGGGGACAAAATTTTAAAGGGAACAAAATTTTATTTTATTTATGGGATCAAAATTTAAAATAATAATTTTTATATAAAATTTTTTGAAGGCCCCACTTACCCCGATGTGGATCCGTCCATGCATGCAACCCATAGTTAGCTTCTTCTTGGAGAATTTAGTTACCGTATTATAGGAATGAAATTGTAAGAACTCAACATAAGTTACACAGAGCAAATCATTGTAAATGGCAAGTCTATTGATGGGTTGATACTGATGTAATAGCTTCTTGGACATTTTCTTATTTAATGAGTGGCTTCATTTCTATAAAAAAAAACATATACGTAAAATTTTAACAAGAAATTTAAGATACTAGCCTAGTATCTAGACAAGTTGCTTTTGCTACTTAAAAACCCTAGCCACCTTAAAAATCCTTGGTTGACACCAGTGGCTTCTTCTGCTTTCGAAACCCTAGTACCTTAAATAATCCCTCGCTAACGCCTAGTTATCCACTAGACGCCACCGGCAAGATATATTTGACCTTGATATCTTCTATCTTCGATGAGCACTTTCTCCATTCGACACCCTAGACTGCCAACTTTATCTCCTGCAATAACCATTACGATGACTACCATAGTCAATGGCAAAAGCGACAAACACCAGAAGTCATTGCAACATCCTAATGCATCCATATTGTTGTCGCCCCCGTCCTGCTTTACTTTTAATGTCGCTAGAGATCTCTTATGCCATCATCGACAATAAGAGAGACAAAAATAAAGGCCATCGTGTAGAGAGGAGGTCCAAAATGTTTTTAGCTTCTCTAGCATGCTTTCCTTCAAACACCGAAAATATAGAGAATCGAAATTTCCCTTTTTCATATGAGAAGGTCCCTTTTCAACGCCATATTTGCACAAACCATCAAAAATTTCTTTCCATCAACTGTTAAAACAGTGAATAATAAAGTGTATCAACATTGTGGGGTTCTTTTACCAGAAATATTGACCAGTAATTACTATCGTAACTTGTGGTGGTGACATATAGGAACTGGAATTGAGTTTAAAAAATTTTAGTTCTGTGCCTTACTTAAAGAACACTAGTTCTAAACCAAACGTCTTAATAATTTGAAGTTTTCCTATTCCTATTCAATTGGATAACATTTGAGTTTGGTGATTTTAGGGTTCAACGAAATTTTGGATATAGGATTTGCAATTCTTGACATTAATAATTTCTAACATCATATTCAATAATAATCAAACAAAAAATTAACGCACATTTTGATCCCAATATTGTTAAGAAATTGAGACACGATTTCATCATATACATAACAAAAATAATAAATTTTTGTGATTTTCTAAAAACTGAGATTACTTTAATTTTATGAAGTGATTAATCTATAAATATGATGTAACACAAATCATAAACCATAAATAATTCCTTGTTATAAAGCTTAATTTCCTTTTCTATAACTCCTCAAAATCGATTTATTAAATAGGTTAGTGATAAACTATCATAGTTGCACAAATATTTGACATCTAGTGATATTTACGTGAATAAGTTGAAAGAAAACTACAAGAAGTGGGACAAAGAAGAATGCTAAGAGTGTTATCTCATTTAGAGCCTATGTCTATTTATAATAAAGTTTGGACCTTTAATAATTTATTTAAATTATAGTTATAATTATAAATAATATTTAGTTAAAATAACAATTCATTCTAAAAAAGATTTAATGTTTAATATTGGTATTGTTTATCAAAGTAATTTTAACTTACTTTCTCGTCCATGATATCTTCATGTAGTTTAATATTTTCATTATATAATGTTTTGATCAAACATAGAATATGAAATCAATATCTACACTATTTGAATTTAATCACATTAATTCCATTGCTTTAGTAATTTATTTTTATAATGATATTTAAAAACTATTATCATGTTATTATTTTATCTTGGCCAAAGATTTTTTGAATCAATACTAATCGAAAATAATAAAACATCCTCTTTAATTACTTTAAGCTGATAAATCCTAGATTGATCACTCATTTACCTCTGCATAATTCTTGCCTTATTTAGTAACTAACTTTTAAGCAACTCTTGACTAGGATAAGTCATAAGTAATATTAAAACATAACAACACTATATGAGATAATGCCAAAAAAAAACACTATATGAGATAATATGGAGATTTTAAGAAAAATTATCAGTATAATAATCATCACAATTAGCATCTTTATAGACATATATACAAGTATTATTCCTTATAAAATTCTCATGTCATATCAGTTCAGTGAACTTATTTTCTTATAAGCACTTACATATTTGTTTAAATATCTTTGTACTTTAGCCTATGAGTTAACTTTTTTTTATAAGGAAGAAATATAAATTGCTAGTTGTTTTACTATATTACTTAGTAGT
The DNA here is from genome assembly GCA_026284645.1 of Erythroxylum acuminatum. Taxonomy (NCBI): domain Eukaryota; kingdom Viridiplantae; phylum Streptophyta; class Magnoliopsida; order Malpighiales; family Erythroxylaceae; genus Erythroxylum; species Erythroxylum acuminatum. The sequence continues at coordinate 15,426,634 of JANKOD010000002.1, read as the reverse complement.
CTTAATAGAATAATAATTATGAAAAATTAGGGATAATATTGAGTCTGATTTGATCAAACACGACCCACTAATCTTCTTTAGGTCTGTAGGTTTTAGGCCTACATAAGGGGCCACATTTTTTGAAATAGGTAAGTCCAATCAAGATATGATTCATTTATATAAGGCAGTAGAGTCCTAATAAAAAACTAATTAAGGTGCCTAGTAAAACTTGGATTCCATTATACTAAGCATATTTGGAGTCCAACTATACATCAAAGGAAAATTACTTATAAAACTGAGAGGTTCGAAGGTAAGTTCTCATAAACATTAAATTAAACTTAATCAGAGCCTTTTTGCATATCTATCATCCGTCAACTTTCACTAACTTGAATGTTGAAGTGTCTTTACTAAGAATACCTCCAATATTTGAGAAGTTATTTTTGTGAGCCTGTAAACCTTAGATTAGTCCAAGAAACCTAATCCAAATTCATTTTACATCATTTGGCATTATTTTATGTGAAACTTATTAAAATTTTCTGATATTACCACTAAAAATAATTGAATTATCGCCTCCATAGAAAAGAATGATGGACACTAATGGCAATGACCATTCTGCCAATATTACTAAAACAACTAACACCCTTGAAACCCTTTATATCCTTAAGTACCTTAGGGAACAAACACTTAAAGTTACGATGTTACAAGAACAAGTGATATAAAATTTTCAAGAAAAGTAGAAAACGAAAGAAAGAAATTAGATCTATATATACCCCACAATCAACATTAAAAGGAGCCTCATCCACACCCCCTACAGCCTCTATAATTGTTACTAATCAAGTATAAAACTTGGAGGAAAACCTTGATGGTCAATAATTCCCTAATACTTAACATATAGGCAGAGCCACTGTAAATCATATTCAATATTCCAACCATATATACCTACAATGACATGCACAACCCTGTCATGTATATGCACCATTATAGGAAATTTATGATCCTACATAGCATATCTGATACCTTAAAATATAAAGTCTTATTTTCCATCCTAATTAGATGGGCATGATCATGAATTTAAACCATACTCATTGTATTGATAACTACTTTCTAACAATTAGCTTCAAGATTTATATCATACTGTGCCATCACTAGACTCAAGCCACATAATTTTACCTATCTAATATGTATAAACTAACAGGTAGAACAGAGTCTAAAATATTATCTTTAATGATTTAGTTTTCAAGTTATTAGAAGTGGTGGCAACAAACTTTATGAATAGAATCATACCTTACTCATCCCACTGAAACCCAATTTAGAAAAAGTGACATCAAAACTTTGAGAAGGTACAAACTAAGGCAAAAAGATGTATAGATTTGAAAAATCTGGAGCATGATATGAGAAGTCACACTAACAAGTATAATGAAAACTTGAAGAATGTTGTATCTTCAATTAATGAAACTAATCAGAAAACTCCAATCATAGAAGGATCAAAATTAAAAACAAATAGAGGACTAAGGAAGAGCTTCCTCTATTCAATATGTTCCTTAACAGAGTGGTTGACTACATCCTTGATAATGATTTAGCTAGAAAACCAACAAAAAAAAGGACATCATCCTTAATTAAAGAGACAAAAACCTATACTACTACTTTTATTAGGATGTCATAAACAACATAAAGGATTGTAAAATTATTAACAGAATAGCCAATAACTTGGTGAAATAAGTAAGTTTTAAGTCACCTCTTAAAGGGAAATGATAAGGATGATAAAGTTAGGGATGAAAGAAAATGGAGACCTACATGAAGATCGAGACCTAAAGAACTCGATAAGAAAAAACACACCTTCTTAAATGGCTATTCATATAACATTAAAGGCTAAAAGGGAATTAAAATAATAATCAAAGAAAACCCTAAAAGAGGAGAGCCAAAAAAATGGTGAGATCATAATATACCAAATAAAAGGATTAAGGTTATTAAGATCACCCTTAATGAAGCAGATGATAGGTCCCTGATCAACCCTCATGAAGATGTATGGTTGTGACTATATCAATTGCTAACTCTTTAGTCAAAAGATATTATTAAATATAAGAAGAATTATCGACATCTTATTCTATGATACCTTTAAAGAGATGGGTATCATAATAGATAGGATGAACATATCAACTTACCCCTACTTGGTTTTAAGGGTCACCAAATATACAATAACAGGAAGATATCTTCACTTATTACATAAGGATTGAAGTTAAGAAATGAAACTAATATGATGGAATTCTTTATATTAAGGATACCCTCTATATATAATATAATAATCAATAAGCCATTCATATATGTGACACGAGTAATACCATCACCTTACCAATACATCATGAAATTCCCATCCCTGAATGAATCAGCCAAGGTGTATAGGAACTAAAAGATAGAAAAATATATATTATTATTACGTAACCCTAACAGAAAGAAACATTAATTATGCCATGAACATGGAAGAATTAGATATTAGTGACCCATAAGAAATTAAAGTGAACTAGAAGAATAAATTAAATGTGCCATAATAGGAAGACTTGAAGATAATAAGAATCTTGAAGTTGGGGTAAGGATGGAAAAATGCTAAATAAAACTTAAGAAAATTCTCGCTCTAATATTTAGGCATTTTTGTATGGAGTCCAACCCACAAACCTAGTGTAAGCAGGGAGCACGTTATCATAAGCTAAATGTCGAACCCCTTTTTAAGTTGATTAAAAAAAAGAAGGAAATTTTACATTAGAAAGACAACGGGCCATAAAAGATGAGGTAACAAAATCCTTAGACATAGGCATCATTAGAGAGGTTGACTACCTTAAGTAGCTTGCCAGTGTAATTATCGTCAAGAAGGTTAATGGGAAGTATAGGTTGTGCGTCAAATTTACATATACAAACGAAGAATACCTTAAAGATAATTATCCCTTACCAAAATTAAATTAGTTGATAATTTCATATCATAAAACTATACCTCAAGCTTCATGAATGCTTATATAGTATATAATCACATCAAAATGAATGGACATTATGAGGATCCTTCATTATGCATAAGGGTTTATACTACTTCAAAGTTATGCCTTTTAGTTTAAAAATATAGGGAAAACCTATTAAAGGTTAGTGAAATTGGTCTTTTGTAGACATTTTAGAAGAAATATGAAAGGGTACATGGATGATATGACTGTGAAAATGAAACTTGGAGAAAACGACATAACAAACCTTAATGACTGCTTTTATATCCTTAATAAATACAACCTGAAGATAAATTTAGAAAATGCACATTCTAATTTGGGCAATCATGTTTGTGGAATTCATGGTCTTCCATTAAGTGAAAGATATTAACTCAAAAGATTGAGGCAATCCTACGTATAAGACCATTTAGAAACCTAAAATGATTTTTAAAAAAAATTTGAAAAGTAAAGTGGTAAGTATATTTAAATTCCACTTAAGTACTTTCAATCACTACTTATCATTTTCTAAAAAAAAATTGATAAAATTTTCTAAAATTGATAAGTGCAAAATGTTACATGTTTTTAATTCCCTAAATTACTTTTTAAATAATCTACATAGCATATTTAGGCAAAAAAATTTACATTTTACTATTAATAGCTTAACTTGTTCATTTCCACATTTTATCACCAAATAGGCCTAAATTGTACTAAATATTTTCTCGTAGGATTTGTTGGCTTGAGGAAATAATTCTAGGAGAAAATTGGGCCTAATGGAAAATTAGAACAAAATAAATTAATAAGAAAGCCCAGCCTAGTAGAAGCCAACAAAAAAAAACATCTTATCAAATTTAAGCCCAGAGTTAAGCAAATAAACAAAAAAGAATAGTCCAACTCTGAGAAAGCCCAAACATAGGCAGAAAACAAAACAAGTGAAAATAAATGCATTCAGTATGATTTTTTAGGTTACCTAAATCTCTTTAAAATTGAGAGATAATCGAAGATGCTTTAAAAAATCCAGTAGCATATGGATGGCGGAGATTCTTTTAGGACTATTTAAATGAAGTAGAGTGAGAGTAATTTTACAAGCAGTCCGTGTAAATTTGAGAGCTCTTAAGAGTTTCCCTCATCTTTCAAGGGCGATAGGTAGAAGCTACCTAGTGAGTTTTCTACAATTAATCTGAACTTTGTATGACTAAACTGAAATCAACACATTGCTATTTTAGTTGTATATATTAGATTAGATTCAATTTAGGTGCCATTTATTTAATATATATCTTAATTTAGTTTTTTTTTCAAAAATCATAGTTACACCCCCTTATTGAATTGGATAACTCTTTTCTGTGGTGATTAAGGACCTAAACTGTAGGTATCAGATTGATGGTAATTGATTTTTAGCTTCTTTTTTTGAGTTGAGTTAAAAAATTAGGTAACTAGTTCTTCCTTTGCTTGTGTAAACTCATGGACTAAACTTTGTTATTATTAAGAAAGAAAATCATCCCTAGCTAAACTAAATGAAGGTAAATAAAGGTAAAGGACCTAGAACCAAGTTGAAATTTGATTCCTTGCACTGATAGAAAACTTTATCTTTTCTAATCAGCTTAATATCTCCATTACATATGGTACATTTGTTAGGTTGATCTCTGTTTAATAGCATAGCCTAATAATTTTCTAAGAAAACATGCATTGAATTTTACATCAAGGAACGAAGATTGAAAATTGGTTAAACAAAAATTTTCTCTTATGATAAAAGGCTATTAATTTATGGAAAGTGGGTCATTGGTGAGGTATGAAAATAATTTTTCTGATCTCAAAATTTAGACCTACATAATCGGATTGCACAATTAAAATTCCAACAGGACATGTATTTTGGATGATAATGACTTATATGTTGAAGTCACCAAATTTCTAGCATTTGAATACTAATTGATAAGTTTCAAGAGTGGGTTTTCTATGAAAAAGTTCCAAAGAATGGGTTACAAGCTGTTTTTCCTTAAGTTTTAATTCTACAAAATAATTTTATATATTGAAAGGATAGAATACATTTTTGCATCAATCATTTGTCTGCATTTAGGATAAAATTTCTTTCATATGTCAAAATCATTAGGTTTTCCACACAATAAGCATAAGGATCAATTAAGGAATTAATTTGCAATGAAATTAAGTTTAAGATTTTGGCTTGTAAACCTGAATTTAAAATTAAATAGATAAATTATTTGTATCGATTTGTTTTCATCTTATCTAAACTATTTCTTTTATGTTGTTTCTTGCATGTTTAATGACTACCCCTATTTCATATCATAATTGGAAGTTTGATATTGTTCTTAGTTAAAGATATTATATTAAATTGATTTATCACTAAATAAACTTATTTAATTAATAGAACTTTCCTCTTACGATCGACCCTTATTTATTATATATTAATTTGCTTAGTAACTTCAATAATTAAATAAGGGTTTAATTTTCATACGTCAAATGATATGCACCAAAAATTTTAAAGAGTTTGAATGTATGTCAATGGTCCTTCAAATAATTAAAAGATTATTTCAAAAGTCCATTGTTACTATTAACTTTGCTCCCAAAAAAAAGCGATATATCTTTATATAGTCATTCCTGAAGTGGTGCTTAACTTTATTGTTATTAAGAAAAAAGATAATGATTAAAGGCCTATATACTAGATGAACAAGATGCTACAAGGCCTAGAGCTAAACTGCTTAAGGTTGGAAAAAGGTAGTATATGGTGCTACTTATTAGCACAAGAAAGTTAAATTCATACTTCCAAGCTCATACAATTAATGTGTGTATTGACCTTCCATTAAGGAAAATGTTTCACAAACCAAAGGTATTACAATACTTATAAATGGTCAATTGAGTTAGGGAACATGTTCATCAAGTACATATCAATAATTTCCTTAAAATCAGAAGTCATAACATGTTTAATACTTGGAATGCAGATATTCCTAAAAGAGAATAAAAAACTCTTTAATAACTCTACATCTAATAACAAACACTCATCATGAATTGTGTACGTGGATGGTGTAATTAAAGAAAAGGGTAATAGAGCAAAGATATACTTAGAAGGATCGATGGGAATTAATATATAATATAAAGTGTGGCATTGGTTTAAATCATCCAACAATAAGCTAAAATATGAAGCTTTGTTGTTTAGGCTGAAGATGGCTAATAAACTTCAAATCAGGCTCATAACCATTAAGTCAAACTCGTAATTTGTAGTCAACCTACTTAGTGACATCTACAAAGTAAAAGAAGACAAGTTAGAAAATCATCAATTATAATGCATTATTAAAAGCCATCTTTTTTGCCAATGCGGAATGGATATCCTTAAGCCATTTCACCCTTAATAATGCACTACAAAGTCCTTCTCGTCATGGCTGACCATTTTTGAAAAATTGATCGAAGTATACCCCTTAGCCAATGAGACAAAGGAGCTAGTCAAAGGATTTTTAAAGAAAAATATTATAAGGAATATGGTGTCCCACTATTCATAATCATAGATAACGGGACTTAAAGACCTTCAATTTTTTAAAAAAATTAAACATCGATTCATATAATTTTTGCACTATAAGTTCAAAATAAGACAATATTGAAGACATAAAATTCAAACTTAAGGATAATAAAATTAAGCTAAAAAGATCTATAACTTATAATGGGTATATCGAATAATATTAAAAGTGTCTATTATGGGAACATCCTTTAGTATTACATTTAGAGTTGAAGTCTTGATTCTTATAGGGTTAAAATTACCAAGGTATAAAAATATAACCTTAGGCTAATGATGATCAACTTAGTTCTAAACTAGACTTAGTTAAAGAGAAAATAAATGTTGTAGGTATAAAAATAAAGTGTACCGATAAAGGGTTAAGCAACTAAACCCCCAAAAAAGTCAAAATCTCTAAAAAGGGGATTAATCTTGCAAAAATTCATAATCCTTAGATATAAAAAAATTATCAATGGAAGTTATCTCAAAATTGGCCCACCTTATACCCCATAAAAGATATCACTATGCATAGAAGTTATAAACTTAAAAGGCTCGATAAATAATATATGGCTTGTATCTAGGATGGAACTAAAATATAAAAAAAAAGAATTATCAATAGAATAAGTTCCAAAAACCTCATATGTACAAAAGTAAAAATTTTACAAGTCAAAAAGTTTTAGGTCCATGAGAAGTCATGTTAACTCCTTAGATCAAAATAAAAACCTATAAGCCTAAAGTCTTAGATCTAAAAGAAGTCAGTTTAGCTTCTTAACTAAAAAAGGAACACCTCTAGGCCCAAAAGTCTTGGGTATCAGAGAAGCCATTTTAGCTCCCTAACTCAACGAAAAAAGGTTGGTAACCTAAAAGGTGTCAAACTACATAAGCCTGCTATATTCATGTTGAAAACATTATGAATTAGTTAATGCAAAGGAGCTATGCTCAATAGATTAGTAAATTTCAAGCTAAAAGTTTATTGAACTTTGCTATGGCTTATGAGTACGGCTCCTTAGATCTATTAAGTTCAGGTTGAAAATTTCCCAACTTTCTCTAGAAAAAGGAGTGAGATACTATATACCTTTCAAGTTCAAGCTTATTATGAAAATTTCCCACTTTTGCTAAAGCAAAAGGAGTTAGAATATACAAAATTACTGTCCTAGTTTAAAAATTATTAAATTTTATTAAGGAAAAGGAGCTAGAATTCCACTTTTGTTAAAGCAAAAGGAGCTAGAATATACAAAATTCTTGTCGTAGTTCAAAAATTATTAAATTTAGTTAAGGAAAAGGAGCTAGAATCTATGAGAGTTATCAAATTAAAGCTTATTACAAGAATTTATGAAATTTTGTTAAGGAAAAAGGAGCTAGACTCCATATACCTACTAAGTTTAGGTTCATGATTAAAATTTCCAACTTTTGTTAAGGCAAAAGGAGATAGACTGCACAAACTTGCCAAATTCAAGTTCATTATCAAAACTTCCAACTTTGAAAAAAAAATAGACTCCATACACTTTCCAAGTTCAGGTTCAAAATTTAATGATCTTTGTTAAGGCATAGGATCATGACTCCTTAAACCTTTCAAGTTTAAGTTCATTTCCCTCAAGTATTAAACAAAGCATTAGGTTTAGACTTTATAGCTCTATCATATTCATTTTTAATTATAAAATTAGACTAGACTTTACAAGTTTGATAAGAAATTTAAATACATTTAATAATATTTATTTATTTGTATCATAAAATCATGTCTACAAAATAATAAAGAAAGAAATTATCATAAATGAAAAAAATATGTGTTAAACATGCTCAATCATCCATACATTTACAACCTTACATATAAAGTGGGTATGAAATTAACAAATGAAAGGAAAAAGGATAATATGGGGCTTAGATGGAGAGAGTTGCCCCATTAAAAGATTTCAGGGTTGGCCATGTTAGTGATTGGCAATTTTGGATTCAGTGTCCTTAACTTCTCCACCTGTTGGACCCTGAACTTTTGGTGAAAATTAGAAATATTATAATGATTTTAAATGAGTGTTTTTGAATATGAAGTGTGTTATACTTGTAATTGTGCCTTAAGAAAAATTAATGAGAAAAGAAG
>JANKOD010000002.1:15397012-15407707 GCA_026284645.1 Erythroxylum acuminatum | reverse complement strand
CAGGCGCTCGGTCACAACACCGTAATAAAATGGGAAAGTGTCACATATGCATTGCATACATATTTGATTGAATATTTTTAAATGGGAAAAAGGCAAGAATGCCTTATACATTTGTGATTTGCCTGTATACAATCATGTGATACTTCTGAATGTGTTATTATTGAAATAAATCATCTGTGATTTGTTTATGTGCTGCATGAATTGGGTGAACCATCGATGATGGTTCCTCACGGAGTTCACAAACTCACCCAAAATTGCAACCTATTTTTCAGGATCGAGAGTAGACCCTTAGTTCTGGAGGGACTGTTAGAGCCGCGTAGATCATTCCGGCGAGAGAGGTTACGGCTCACAGGTCGGTCAGCTGGGATTCTTTTTGGATGACCTAGTTAGGACTGATATTTTGTACTTTGTTATATAGCAGTTTGTGTTAAATTTTTACTGTTTTGAGGAAATGAAATGGAAAAAAAAGGGGTTTGATTTTAAAAGTTGTGATTTTATATTGACGCTTTATTATTATGATGCCATGTGGAGTATAGTGATGTTTGTTCGTAGTTCTTCCTTGTCGTAGGATATGTACCGGAATGACCTGCGGGCGTCCCGATGTGTACCCTACGGTAAGGGGGCGCTACATTTCAATTTTACCTATTTGTTGATATGCTTTGACAACCCAATTATAGGCTTTCATAAGGACAATAATAACCTGAGTACAATAAAGTGACTACAAGAAACATTATGGTGCGAGTTGTGTGAGGGAAACAACGATTTTGTCATGTTAGGAATTAATTTGTAAGATAATTACACAAGTTAATTATTGGCGGGAATTACCAACAATATTAGAACACTATTTATAATAACACTTATGATTCAGGATGAAGTAATCACTTACACTTTATATAAACCTAACAACTAAGTAACCCCCCAAATTTTAACAAATTCCCCCAATTGACCATAACAAACCATCTTAAAAGCTATCTATTGAGAGATTATGAAGATTATAATCAATAATTAGTTAGATGGAAAATTTAAAGACATACTTATAATTTCATAATGGATAGTTCGCCAACACCATCAATATGGAGCGACTAACTAATGCCACTACTAGGAGAATTAATAAATTAGAAGCAAATATTTGATTAGTTGGTAAATTTGAATAAGAATTTAGAATTTCAAAATTCAAATTAGCTAATTGCATCAATACTATTTTTGGTAAATTTAAATATTGTTAGGAATGTTCACTAAGTCTCTTCTTTTAACAAAGTAAAGAGGAACTTTCTTACAATAATCTTATTTTTTAAAGAGTAAAGAGAAACTCATCTTATAATCCTTCTTCAAGGTGAAGGGTAATCACATTCATAAAATAATTTTCAAAGCAAAAGACCTTGCTTGAACACTTCAATAATCATAAAGGTTCACTCACTTTAAGATATAGCAATAAATGCTCAAAATTCTTTGAGAAAACTCTTATAGATGCATATATAAAGATCCAAATGTTCTCTCTTGTCTAAACCAATAAAAAATTATGTATTTGTTTAATTGTCAAATTATCCATTAGAATAAGAACTAGCCATTGCTAATAGTTAGTTTCTATGCATTGGTTGACCAATATTAGAATATTGGTTAACTATTATGATATATTAATCAATCATTGTAGCATATTGGTCAACCAATGTGTAAACCAATATTGTTAAAAACTCTCAATATACAAAATTTGACAACTTAAACCTATATTGGTCAGCTACTAACTTATGTAGGTTGATCAATATACCTAAAATCATGATTCCAATATCTTCAAATACTTTAAATTCTCTTAATACAAAATGGACTTAAGCACTTCTCCAAATATTCCCAAATATTCCCCAAAGCATGTTTTAAAGCTCAAGATAATTTTCTCAGAAATTAAAACTTAGTTCCCCTCGATGATTAAAAGGACTCATGTAATAAGTTAAAATGGCAATATGTTTATGCATGATGAGCCTCTAAAATATCAAAGAGACCAAATAGGAAATATAATAAGCACTACATGTTCATTTAAAACTTTGTTGTGCGCTATTCATCATTGGTCTTGATTTTTTTCTTCACTTGAATGAGTTTACCTTTTCTCTAGTGTCTTTGTAAAGCTCATGCCATAGTCTCTAAGTTGTTGTCTAAGCCATAAAATGCATGCATAACAACTGCCAGTTGTTATATATTCGACTTCCATGATTGATAAGGCAACTGAATTTTATTTTTTGCTAAATTATGACATTAATGCATTGACTAAAAATTATAATCTATCAGTATAATTTGAATCTAAATATCTAAGTCTATAACTGTGTCTTTGGGATATCAAAGTCCTAATAGGATGGTACCAAATAGGTATTTAAGTATACTTTTAATAGCTAAAAGATGAGACTCTTTTAGGTTTGATTGAATCTAGAAGATAAATAAACAATGAAAAAATGTTGAGTCTATTTGGTGTAAAATAAAGTAAACAATCAATCATAACTCATTAAAGTTTTACGTTAACCGGTTTACATTTTTTTATCTTTTTTTAACTTAGTTGTACTACTCATAAGTGTCCCCAATAGCTCAACTTAATCCATTCTTAAACGTTCGAGTAGTTATTTGGTATACTTACCTTGATTGATAAAGATGCCTTTGTTCATTATCTTGAATTGAAGTCTATGAAAGAAGTCGAGTGCTCCTATCATGCTCATCTCAAGTTTCCTACTCTTGCACTTGGAAATTATTTACACAAACTTTCGTTGTAACACCAAAGATAATATCATCAATATAAATTTGAATAATTAAGATATCTTGCTTATCCTTTTTAATGACTAAATTTGTATGAACTTTGTAATTTATACAATTATTTATCAAAAGGAATGCAATTAACCTATCATAACAAGCTCTAAGAGCCTATTTTAAGTTATATAAGGCTTTAGACAATTTGTACATATGGTTAGTTGTATTATGATTTTAAAAATCAAGTAGTTGATTAACATAAATTTCTTCTTGAATAAAATATTTAAAAATGTAGTTTTAGCATCCATTTAAAACAATTTAAAATTGATATAAGATGCAAATTCAAGAATAATCGAATAGCTTCTAATTTAGCTACTAGTATAAAAGTTTCCTCAAAATTTATGCCCTCCTCTTGATTATACCGTTTAGCCACCAATCTAGCTTTATTTCTCATAATGGTACTCAATCATCTATTTTTTTTTCTAAATGCCCATTTAATACCTATTATTTGGTGATCTGTAGGTCTAGGTACTAAAGTCCAAACCTTCTCTCAAGTTAGTTTAGTTCTTTATTCATAATAATAACCCAACTTTTATCATTAAGGGCTTCTTCTATAGTTTTCGGTTTAATTTGAGATATAAAAGTAAGATGTGATATATTTTTGAAATGAAATTAAATAATTACCCTTTATTGAATATCAACTATGATTTTATTTGAAGGATGATTTAAAATTTTCAATCCATTGGAAGCTTGTCACCCTTCTTATCTCCTTCACTCAGTACATTTTTGCTTGCATGGTGTCTTGGTGATCATTCTTGTTTCCTTTAAGGGTTAATTTCTATAGTCCCTTAGATAGACTTATATCACCATCTTCAAGAATTTTATTTAATATAAGATAGTTAAATTATCAAAAAAATAACATACATGCAATATATACTTTGCTAGTTAAGGAATAACCTAGAAAAATTCCTTCATCCAATTTTCAATCAAAATTTCCCAAAATATCTTTAGTGTTCAAATTATAAAACTTAAATCCAAACACTTTAAAATAACTAATATTCGGATTTTTCCATGCTAAAGCTTATAAGATGTTTTATTCATAAATGGTTTACATGTAGTTTCTACAGTGTCTTCCTAAAAATACTTTAGGAGGTTGTATTCGTTTATCTTGTTATAACCATGTCTTACAATGTCCAATTTTTTCTTTTAATAGCTCCAATTTATTGAGGGGCTATAAGAGTAGAAAATTTATGTAAATTTCATTTTCTTTATTAAAAGATTAAAAAAATTCATTCTCAATTTTCATACTATGAACACTCCTAATAGATGCAATGGAGGGCTCCTTTTCATTTTTAACTCTTTTAAAAAACTTAACAAATGTCTTAAAGCATTGTTCTTTGCTAACTAGAAATAACGCCCGTGTGAATCTACTAATTCCATTTACCATGACAAATGCATAACTTTTTCTACCTAGACTTGCAACTTTAGTAGGGCCAAACAAGTCCATATAAAGTAATTACAAAGCCGTAATAGAGGTTACCAACTTTTTTCTCTTGAATGAGCTCTTCGTTTTTTGTCCATTTGGCAAGCTTCACATACCTTCTCTTTTTTCAAGCCTAGTTTTTAGAATTTCATTTACAAGTTACTTGAGGTTGAGGTTAGAGATGAGATCTTTCAAGCCTCCTATACCAACTTTAATTCTTCAATCATAGACATTAGACACTTCACATTTTAGTTAGAGAGGTCATTAATCTTAATTGTATAAATGTTACCTTTTTCTTACCTAAACTGCAATCTTATTATTAACGATACTAGAAATAATGCAATTTTCCATTAAAACATACTTTCTAATCTTTGTCATATAGTTGGCTTACCCTTAATAAATTATGTTTAAGTCCTTCTATTAAAAGCATTTTATCAAGTGTAACATATTTTTTTTGTTAAATTAGAAGAATAAATTAATAAACTTGAATATGTACATAACATTCAATACAAGTGTCGCAAAAGGCACAAAGGAGAGACTAAGCAAAGGTCACAGAACAATCCAATAACCAAGGTGGACAAAATATCAAAGAAGACCTCATCATAGGCAATCGAGCAGAAAAATCCTAAGCATTGTAATAGCTCAAATAAGCCAGCCAATGGAAGTGGAAAGGAGCCCTACATAAGAACGTGAAGGACCAAGGAAAGCTACTGTCAAGATGTGAAGTGTTGAACCACCTGAGGAGGAAAGGCGAACATCGCAATGCCCAAAGGTCGTCGCATGCAATAACCTGCAAGAGGACTAAACAAAATCTGCAAAGGAAAGAAGACAGACACTGTAAATATTACCTCCTCTCGATGTATTGGCTGAAAAGTTCCCTAACGTGGGAGATGTGTAACATAATTTTAGTCACTAAGTTTTCTAATACAAATTATTTTACTCTTGGCATTGTCTTTAAAAGTGAAAATTCCTTTGTCTTTGTCTCTAAGATTTGTAAATTGGAATGCATAAATTATGCATCGAGCTTCCATATCTATATGCTATTTGTTTCTCTTTTTCTTAAAGATGTATAAAACAAAATAATGTGAATTAGGATGTATAACTGGCCATATGTACCGAGCGTCCATGTTTACATATTATTTGTTTCCTTTTTTCTTAGCGACATATAAAACAAATAATAAATGTATTTTAAGCACATAAATGGGCTTGGTGTACTTAATTGTAAGCCTCCTTCTATTCAACTCGCATTTTCAATTACTTAACATTCTTTATTTTATAAATCAAAATTTATCAATATGAATGTGGTTACCATATAAAAAGACATATCATATTATATAAATTTTTTATGAAAATGAGGTCTAAAGTTATTGTTCATATATACACTCCTTTGAATGTTACAAAAGTTACAAACTTTCTAAGGATGAAAGTAATTTCTAACATTGTAATATGTATGAGATATGTTTCTTTAATTATTTTAGATTACTATGATAATTGTGAGCATATGACAAGAAATTATGTTTATCATATGAAAAATTATGTATGTGAGTTGTTTTGATGATAGTTGACTTTTGGTCTAGACTGGGAGCTATATATTAATGTATACGTCTTATCTTTTAGCCTAGCATGTGAGTGTCTTAATAAGGATACACAATGCTTATTTACTATCTTAGGTAAAGGCTCTTAAAAATGCATATATTTTCCCTTGACAAATGTAGTTTTCGTGTTAGGTGCACCTTCATAAGTACTTATTCTCGTGCATATTATTATAATTCTTTTGAGCTTTACTATGCTTATTTTTTTAACTTCCCTTAGTAAATTTTGACAAGGAGTCTATGGAGCGTTAATCTTCTTTCATAATGTTTCATTCTAAATTTTTAGTGCATCTATGTTTTCAACACCCACAATGGATATATTTTAAGATGCTTTGATAATATGCAATTAACTTATCATTTTTTTTCATTTTCAATCACGTATGTACCCAAAAATTTTTAGAATTGACTTCCTTATAAGGAAATTGGAATTTGATGATTTAAGGGCCTTTGTCTTAGTATTAACCATCATTTCCTTTTTTTTTCATGTATTTAATGTTTTTATTTTCTTTAAGGAGAGGGCTTTAGGACTTCATGTGGGTGAAATTCTTACATTTACAATAGACAATGTTATAATTTTTTTATTTTAAATTAACCTTACCTTACTTGAAATCTTTTCTTTGGATAAGTTCTTTCTCTTTAAAAATTATTTAAATTTCATAGTATTAAAAGTGATGTCTTCATCATCAGTTTCACTTGATTCCTCTTTTAAGGATTTGACCAACATAGATTAAGGTTGTAAAAATTAATACAATAAAAGTTTGCATCAATATTGATTAATATATTGGTAATCTAATATGCTACATTGGTTAACTAATATGCTCTACTGGTTAACCAGTATCACCCATTAGTCGACCAATGGTTAATGGCTAGTGATATTAGTTATTTAATGCACATTGGTTAAACAATATATTACACTAGTCAATTAATTCTTTGTAAATAGATGTTGCAATGGCTAATTTTTGCCATTAATGATTAGTTTAGATCTTAAAACATTATAAATACACTCTTTTTCATTGGTTCTTCCATTAAAAAGCATTTTGGTGGTTTTATACATATTTCTCTAAGGATTTACAAGCATTTGACTAATCATCGTCTCATTTTTTTAGTGAGGGAGCCATTTATCTTTATCAAAATGATCAAGTGATATCTTTTTAGTTGTATTTTTTATTGTGACTGGGGTTACTCTTCACCTTAGATAAAGTTTATAGCAATAGTTGCTCTTTACTTATGGAAAATAAGATTATTATAAGAAGCTTCCTCTTAGTCTTGTAAAAAAAAAGAGACTTAGTGAAAATTCTAAGAATTGTCTTAGATAGTCAACGTAGGCAAAGGTTATTAATCGGACCATGATAAATGGACTTGTGTTTCATCTTCCTTACACTTTTTAAAATATTACTTAATTATGCTATTGATTTAGAACAATTTTTTTTCTTCCTTTTTTCACATATTGTTTCTTAACAAATAACATCCATTATATAGAAAATAATTTTTAATTTTACAAATACCCAATCAACTCCCTTTTTAGGTGTTATTAGGGACTAACAAGAGGTATTATAGTAGGCCTCTTTCTTTGTAATTTCAAAAAAAAGTTTAAGAAAAGATCATCATGAAATATCTAGGTTCATGTTCTTCTAAACGAAAGGGCCAAAATATTAGTAGGGTTTTTTTTAATAGTAATGATTATCTCTATTAGAAAACAAA
The DNA here is from genome assembly GCA_026284645.1 of Erythroxylum acuminatum. Taxonomy (NCBI): domain Eukaryota; kingdom Viridiplantae; phylum Streptophyta; class Magnoliopsida; order Malpighiales; family Erythroxylaceae; genus Erythroxylum; species Erythroxylum acuminatum. The sequence goes on along the minus strand of JANKOD010000002.1, from coordinate 15,400,207 downwards.
AATAAAGTTTTTCTTGATAGCTAAAAATGTTAACTTGTAGGAAATTCCCTCATGCTTTCCATTCATTTATACTAAAGTTACAAATGGTAGAAAATATCCAAAAATAAAAAAAAGAATGGGATCCTTAAAACAAGAGACTAATTTCATTAAATTGTAAAGCTATTCACATTTTATCTTAAGAAATCAATTTAATAAAGTTTCTATATGTGAAATGGCTTTTGGAATACTTTAGAAGTTACACATGACGAAACATATCAAATGGAGAGAAAATTGAGCATGCTAACACCTTAATATTAATTGTTTCAAATAAAGCAAAATAAAAGTATATCTAGCATGTACACTAGATTTATTGATATTATTAATGCTTTTAAGGGGTTAGGCAAGATATATAACATTGTTTAAATGGTGATAAAATTGTTTAGTTCTTTTCCAAAGGCTTGGCAAGCTAATGTGACAACAGTCCAAGAAGGAAGACTTAAATGTGTTATCATTGTAGGAAATTGTTGGATCACTACCCACCTATAAGATGAGGCTTAACTAGGATTAACAAGAAGAGACCATGATTCGAAGGAGGAAAAACATACCCTTCAAGGATTATAAGGAGGAATCAAGTAGGAAAAAAAAAGACATCAACTAGTGAAAGCAATGAGGAAAACATTGCCCTAATCAATAGAAAATTCAAGAAATTTCTAATGAATAAAAACTTCTCAAGAAAACACTTCAAGGGTGGTAAGATAGATTCAAGAAAAAAATTAATTATTATTATTTATTTTTCATATAGGAAAATCAGACGTATAAAGTCTCAATGCTCTCTCCTTAAAGAAAATTACAAATATCAGAGAAATGAAAAGAAGAAGAAAAATGACTAAAACAAAAAAATCCATTTAAAGCCTTTATTTTGAATGACACAAGTGTTTACAAAAGTGAACATTTGAAAAGATATGCATCTTACATATGTTTCGTGGCTAAAGGTGGTAATGATGTCTCTAAGGAACAGAGGAAAAAATTGGTACATAGATAATGGGTGCTCAAGGCACAAAAGATGACATCTCAATTTTTTACTCTTAGAGATAACTGATGAAGGGTTTGTCACACCTGGAGACAATGCCAAGGGTAAGATAATTTTCATTGGCAAAGTTAGTATTGAAGGCCATACTAATATTGATAATGTACTTGTGGTTAACAGATTGAGGCGTAATTTATTAAGTGCGAGCTAACTATACGAAAAGGACTACAAGTATATTTTAAGGGAAGATCATGTATTATATATAGAGTGGTTAAAAATAGCATTTCATTTTTTGAGTAAGAGGGAAAGAAATATGCACACAATTGATCTTGGTAATTTCTATAAATAAAATATAAAGTGCTTAATGTTTATTAGTGAAGATATAATGATTTGGCATAGGGGCTTTAGACATACAAGCATAGACCTCATCTCTATTCTCATCTATAACCAATTTGTCAATAGACTTTCGAGGCTCAAATTTGAGAAAGACAAGATTTATGGATCTTTCCATATAAGAAAACAATCCAAGAACTTAATCAAAAGAAAAAATTCAGTAACTTCCACAAGACCTTTGTAATTACTTTATATGGATTTGTTTGTTCTAATTATAGTTGTTAGTCTTAGTGGTAAATTTTATACTTTTCTCATAGTTGATTACTTTATTAGATTTACATAGGTCTTATTATTAGCTAGCAAAGATTAATATTTTAGGGTGTTTTTCAATTTTATAAAGTTAGCTCAAATTGAAAAGGAACTCTCGATTACATATATTAGGAACGATTATGGTAGGGAATTTGATAATGAAATATTTGGAACCTTTTGTCATGATAATAATATCTTCCATAATTTTTCTACTCAAAGGATTACCTGATAAAATGGATTTGTTGATAGGAAAAATAGGACATCTCAAGACATGGCTGGAACTATTATAAATGAATATGATCTTCCTAATTATATTTGGGTGAAAGTCATAGCTACTGTATGTCACATTTCTAATAGAGTCTATATAAGACCAGCTATAGATCAAACACCTTATGAGCTTTAACATGAAAGAAGCCAAGGATAAGTTACTTAAAAACTTTTGGTTGTAAGTGCTACATTTTACATAATAAAGATAACCTAGGGAAGTTTAAATCCAAAGTAAATGAATTCTTGTTTACTCTTTAGCTAGTAAATATGTAAAGTTTTAATAAGAAGAGTCTTATTATTCAAGAGTATGTGCATATTGTTTTTGATTCATCTAACCCTCTTATGCCTAAAAAAGATCTTAGAGATGTTGATATAAATTTATCCAAGGAATTAGAAAAACAAGTCCTTTAAGAGAATAAGATTGATAATCAAGACACCTCACAAAATTGATACACTATTAAATCAAGTCGATAAGAAGGAGGAGAAGCTTCCAAGAGATTACAAACTCAAGATGAATCATCCTTTAGAATAAGTTATAGTTTTTGTTTAATGAGGGGGAATCATTAGATTTTATTTTAGAGGCCTATCTCATCTTGTTTTATTTCTTATATTGAGCCTAAGACTATAGAAAAAAAAAAGTTTAGTGATGAATGTTGGATTATTATTATAAATGAATAGTTGAACCAATTCAAGAGAACTAAGGTGTGAAATTTAGTGCCTAGGCCTAGAGACCATCAAATTATAGGTACCAAGCTGGTTATTTAAAACAAATCAAATGAACTAGGTACCATTGTGAGAAATAAAGCTATATTGGTGATAAAAGGGTATAATCAAGAGGAGGGCATAGACTTTGAAGAAACTTTTACACTGATAGCTATGTTAGAAGCTATTAGGTCATTACTTGCATTTACATCTTATATAAAATTCAAATTATTTCAAATAGATGTTAAATTTTCAATTTTAAATGGTCTTATTAAAAAAAATATGTTAATCAACGTCTCGATTTTGAATGGCATAATGCATCTAACCATCTTTACGAACTCTCTAAAGCTTTATATGGCTTGAATAAGGATGAAAAGAGCAAGTTGGTTAATGTAAAGCTCTACTGAAGTATGATTAGTAATTTTTTATTTAATCGCAATTATGGAATGGAATGGAATGGGATGGAAGCGGAGGTTTTCATGTTACGTTCCATTCCATCCAAAACAGTGAAAATAAGAAACCTCCGATTTGGGGGGTTTAGGATGGAACGTAACCTAATAAATACATACTACCTAATA
>JANKOD010000002.1:15328270-15338910 GCA_026284645.1 Erythroxylum acuminatum | reverse complement strand
TATCATTATCATTATATTATTATAAAATGTTAGTACTAAATTTATAGCTTAATATTTTATAAACTAATTAATTGATTCTATTTTTATTTATTTTTAGGAAACAAATCAATAGTGAACTTCATCTGGAAGAATAGTCAGGAAAATTTATCTTGGAGGGTTTTAGCTTAAATTAGTACATAGTGGTTTGGGATAATTATAATAAATATAATTGTCTTGGATATTAAAATTTTCAATTTATATATTGGAAATTAGAATTTTGTACATTTTGGTGATATTTATATATACTAATAATTTTTATTTGCTTGTGTAACAATATATTGACACTAAAAATCCGTATCATTTGTGACAACTTTCTATTTTATGGCCACCAATGCAAAAAAATTTATCGATCACGCAATTAAATTGTTAGATTTAATAACATTATTTGTGATAAATATGAACACATTAGTGATAAAATTATTATAACATATAATATTTATTTAGTGACAACATTATTGTAACATATAACTTTCATAATTATGACAAAAACATTATTGTAACATATAACTTTCATAATTATGACAAAACTTGTTAGACAATATGGTCACTAATGCAAAATTCTTTTACCATTAATGCAATTCCATTGTTGAATTGATAGTTTTATTTGTGACAATAATAAACACATTAGTGACAATATATTTTGTAAAAACAAATTTTCATTTTTGTGACGAAATAATGTTGACACTTTTTCCTTAAAATATTAGTAACTTAGAAGCAATGGACACTAATAAAAAAAAAGCACTAGAGACAAATATTTTGTCACTATTTTCAATTATTTTAGTGGCCCTGATGTTGTTACATAAAATAAAGTACTGTTACAACTTAATTCGCCATTACTTTATATTGTTTGTGACAAAAAAATTGTCATAAATATGTAAAGTTACTATGATCCTATAGTTTTGCCACACACTTCATAGTTTTTAGTATCAATCCTTTTGTCACAAAAGTGTTGCATAATTGTGACCATTTTCTAAATTAGTCACTATTTCATTAGTGAAGGAAGTTTTTATAACGAAAGGTGGTGACTTTAAAAATTAGAAACTATTAACAGTAGTGACTAATATTACTGTTTTTACTGACAACTTTTGATTTACTAAAAATATAGTTTTTTGTAGTGAACCAAGGGCTCTTATATGTTATGGTTGACAATGAAGGGGAGGCTACCCACTGTTAATAGCCTAAACAAATGTTTCAACATCCCTAACAGATGTCATTTATGCGAAAATGATCAGGAATCTATATATCATCTTTTGTTCCAATTCTCCTATTAAATAGGGCATGGAAAGTAGTGATTCGTAAGTGTGAGTTATATAATCCACAAGAAGCTTGGCAAGAAATTATCACATGGAATATCAAAGTATTACACGTACGATTACAAATATAAGCGATGGATAGACAAGATTGCTTTATCTTAATTAGTTATGGTGATGTAGGATAAGAGGAATAGTCGGGTCGTAAAAGATGTTGCTAGGAACATTGACCAGTCACTAAGGTTACAATCGCTCAAATTAGAATTCACCTATGCATATACTAGAAGGAAATCACAATTAATAGTAGGGTGAAGAAATCTTGTAAATTGAGAATTTAGGGTGGGCGATGATCGTGAAGAAAGAAGCTGAAAACGCGTGTGTAAAGGCGGATACAAGCTAAAGGCTTCTGTCCAAATGGTATATGCCTATTACTATAACTAGAACATAGGCCTAAATGTACTTTGTAAATGTTAGTTTGATTTCATATGGCCAACGTAATTTTTTTTTAATTCTTCGAAAAATTTTGAATAAACTAGCATGATAAATTAGTGAGATTTTATTCTTAACTGTTAGGTAAGTAAGACAAATAAGCCTAATTTAACGTATAATATAATTTGGCGTTTATCCTTGTCAAGTTTAGTTATAACTTTAATGACATAAAATTAATTAGTGTATATCTTGTTCAAGCAAATTGTTAACGATATAAAAATCAAAGGAGTTAAATTTGAATGAAATGATAAAAATATCATAATTTTAGTTTAAATTACTTATTTTACTTAATTTTCTAAAAATTTATTTTTAAAAGGAGGATTTTTATGCATTATGACGTCACCTTATATTTAAATTATCAATTGAAACTAGTTTTGGATACTTCAAACTATTTTACAATATTTCAAGTCTAAACTAGTTCGATAATAATTTTATTACAGAATTTGGTCTAAAAATAATAATAAATAATGGTTAATTATCATGTTTTATAAAGTTATAAAATATCAAATGTTGTTATTCTTATCTAAATATGATAAGTTGGAAGTACCATGTGAGATATCACAACTCACAGTCTCTTGAATTTTAAATTTGTGATGTTATCATCTTAATTTTTTAATTTTTTTAACACTCTTCTTATTCTCTCTCTAATTAATAATCTTAATTTTAAGAGTCACTTCTTGTTTATATCACCTATAATTGGTGTGGCTTTTTGTCCTTTTTGTTCTCCATTGTTATAATCAATTTTTACTTGATTAGACATCAATCTAACATGATATCATTAAAAGTTAATTCTAATGCTATTCATAATAATTCAAATTTCATATTTAAAAACATTTTATTAGGAGTTAAATAATAATCATGTACTATAAACTTAGTTCATGGGTTTGGGAATGAATCAATAGGTATGGAATGAATAACGTATGGTTGGTTTTATATTTTGATTATAGGCACAGTGTTTTCACATCTGACTTTCGGGGATTAGTTCATACCCTCAAAATATGAGAGGAATGAGTTTCATTCCTAATTCAAAGGCAAGTGTCCACAGGCATGACACTTCTTGTCACGCTTATGACTTACTTCTTTTTTCTCTTTTCTTAATTAAATATAATCAATGAAAATATAATTAATAAATTTAATATAATTATTGATACCACATGTAACACGTGGCATAGACTTTATTACGTGTCTCAGATTGTTCATGAAAGGGTTAAAAATGAAAGAAATGTGGAATCTTGATTTCGGTTCCATCTTGACTTCCGAAGCAATTTTCATGGCCAAAACAAGCTCCAATCTTCTGAGACCTTCACGAGAATTGTTTACCGACATGTGATTAACGTCTTTCTACAGTTTTCTCTAGTGCTTTTAACGAGTCAGAGAATCCATATTCTTACGAATGATATGAACAACTGTAGGAGACCTTAACCTTTATATATGGCTTTCATATAGGCTTTACAATAATTAATTAATTAAAATATAACCAACTAACTAATTAAATATAATCAATTAATTACAATATAATTAATTAATTAATTGAAATATAAATATAATTAATTAATTAAGAAATAACTAATTAATTATATTAATTAATTAATTATATTTTCCCTCTTTTTTAACAATTAAATATAATTAATTAAAATATAATAAAATTTGATGTAAAACAAAAATTTAACAAATTTTTATTTCTCAATATTTTTAACAAAGCAATCACTATCAATAATAACGGTAATCATTCATTTATCTTAAACAACCATCATAATTATAATTATTATATTCATTCTCATTCACTACTATATTTCTATTATCATTTTCCAATATTAACCAACTGCCCCCTTATAGTCTTCCATATCTTCACTCATATGAAGTTATACCTTTTATGATCTGATACCTTCTCTGACTGGATGTTCCTTACGACTTATTTTTCACTCACAATTGTTATCACTAAGCCGTTTCAAGTCCTCTTCCTTCTAACTGTTATTAGCTCACTAATTGTTCATCTCCATCCTAACATCGTATTCACGAACATAGTTTTAATATCATCTATAACAATACAAGTTTCAATTGACTAATAATACCAAGATAATTTCATGTTATAAATTTATAGATTTAAAAATGTTAATTAAGAACTTATACATGATATATAAATTTTCTCATTTAGTCATTCTTGTTGAAGGTGAGAATTTGACATTCATTGTGTTAGAGGGTTGATATCCTCTGTCTCAAGTACTCAACTCTAACCTTGTTTTCACTCCAAAACAACCTCATTTTATGTTTGTTTACATTTAAAACGACGTCGTTTTAGGGTGAAAAACAGGGTTAGAATAGGGTATTTGGGACAAAGGATCTGATGCTCATGTTAAATGCCATATATTTTATTATTTTACTTAATTATCTCCAAAACGGCATTGTTTTATGTCTGTTTATATATAAAACGACGTCATTTTGGGGTGAAAACAGGGTTAGACAGAGTATTTGGGACAGAAGATCTGAAGCCTATATTAGATGCTATATATTTTATTATTTTACTTAATTATATTTGTGTGCATATTCATTAAGATTGCATGAATAAAACATAAACTTTAAAATTTAATGTCATGAATTTAATTACAGTTTTAAAATCATAGGAATAAAATTGTGAGTAAATATTAAGAATTTATTTGACTATTTCACTTTATTTTGGAAAACTTGAACTTTTGCCATTTGAATTTGAAATACGATTTGTAATCTATAAAGCACAAGTTTTTTAGTCTAAGTATGGTGGACTAATCTAGTAATCCGATTAATAATTTTATTTTGGTAAAAATAACTAATAAAATACAGAAATATCGTAATAGGTTCTAACAACAAAAGAAACATAACGTATACCAAACTGATGGATTTTCACATGGCACATCTCAAACAAGATTAAGGGTACCGTGTGAAACTTAAACGTGGTGTTGTGTATCACTATCATTGAGGCCGACCTAGGACCGAAGGATATATGACGAAGAAGATAGCCCAATGATTGACTGACGAAGGGCATTATTTATATTTGTTGGTAACGGTAAGACAGAGGAATCTGCAAGCTCAGCTAAGAGCAATGCAATACGTACGGTTCTATTACAGCATATTTGATCCTCTGACCAATCGCAGTGGGTTAGTGGAATCAAGCAAGAATGAGATGTAGTCCGATCCATTGAAAAGATAAAAAGTATCAGTAACCAAAGTCATCAAATGATTAGGGGCACACAATTGCTGTTAAAGAATAATAATAGTAGCGGGACGAGGAAGGTGCTTCAAAGTACAGGAATAATCCATGATTGAGTGATGAATTAATTAGCTTGCATTATTATTTAACGGTTGGAGAAAGAGAGAGTGTATACTATGTTTACTTTCATAAACCAACGCCGACACCGACCCATTAACTAACTCGTTTGCTTAGAAAATTATACTCTTTACATATCTAAGCAACGTCTGACTTTTTGCTATTTGGTCAATATATCCTTCGATTCACAAGCTTTCCAAAAGAGTAATATATGGAAGCAATTGTTATAGGTATTTATATTTAATATTTCACTAAAGCCCACATTCGCATGTGAGGTTAATAATAAAGGAACGTGATCCTCTGTACCATGTAACCTATCCCAACCCTGTTCTAACTCATCTGAGCCATCCATTTATGTGTAATATATGGAAGCAATTGCTATAGGTATTTATATTTAATATTTCACTAAAGCCCACATTCGCATGTGAGGTTAATAATAAAGAAACGTGATCCTCTGTACCGTGTAACCTGTCTCAACCCTGTCCCAACTCATCCAAGCCATCCCACAGTGGGATGGCTTAGATGAGTTGGGACAGGGTTAGGACACATAAATGGATGACTTGGATGAGTTGGGAAAGGGTTGGGACAGGTTACACGGTACAAAGGATTTGAGGGTAATAATAAAGTGATATTATTATAATATTTGGCACTTAGCTGTGATTGTTTTCCTTGTTGTCATAACTTGTTGAAAAGAAATGTGTATGGGCGTTGCCTTTAGGTATGTAAAATATCTATAGAGAAACTACTAGGAAAATTTGCAACAAGTTGTTCGTCGGCAGGTTTGAACTCATTATCGATAATTACATTACTGCTTACTTGATTTTGAGTTATGTAAATACACAATTAATTATTAAATTATTACACGTTTTTAAAAATCTTATTAACATATATTCCAAAAATAATAATTATCATTTTTTTTTAAATCACAAAATGTGAAATGAAAAATTTGTATAAGAGTATGTTTGCTTCATTTGTCAATATGAAATCCCCTTTTGATGGTCCGAATATGGGTTTAAACTTAGCACTAATCAAGTGTAAAGTATAAAGATAAAGGACTAACGGGTTGTTTGGTTTAAAGGAATAGCTATTCTATTCCATAGCTATTCCTAACATATTACTAATCCTATGTTTGGTTAGAAACCAAACCCAGAATAGCAATGCATTAGGAAAATCTATTCTTAAATTATGAAGAATACACAAAATTCATCTTTACCTATCTTTAACTTTTTCGAGAATAGCTATTCCAATAGAAGACAACTTTATCCTTCTCACAAATAATAATAATAATAATAAGATAATTAATTTTGTATAATAAAATTAATAATAAAAATAAAAATATTAATAATAATAAGAATAATAATACTCATTTCGTTCTATTTCTCGTCTTTTTTATTCCTAGAAAAAACTATTATATTCCTTATCTATTTCATTCCTTGAACCAAACAAGCCGTAAGTGAATTAGGATGAGCTACTCTTGTTTATTATTCAAACAAACGAATAATCTATATCGCTTAAATCGATACAACCTTCAATTAAATCGATACAACCTTCAATAGTGGGTAAAGGTGGCAAGCCCTTTTCGTGCTTATTTCTATATTAAAAATAAGAAGATAAAATATTGAAAGATTTAAGACAGCATAAACTTTATGCTTGAAAACATTTTACAAGTTAACAAGTTGTTAATTAATTAATGTTTGATAGCTTAACTAAACGTAGGAACTTGATTGCTATATTTTAAGGAATTTGATTGCTATGTTTTAGGTCTTCTTACTTTAATATTTTGGAAGTTGATAAGGTAATATTTTTAGTTATTTTTACTTTCTCATTTGATGTTGATATCTTAACTAAACTCATCATGAACTCGATCGTTGAATTTTACTTTTTACTCTAATTTGTTGTGCCTAAGTTTCTTACTTTGTATTTGAGATTTACACTCCCCAAACTACCAAAATTTCACATTAGCATCACATAGTGTACTTGAATTGGTCGAATTTGAATATCATAATCCAATTTATCTTATCTATGTCAATTTATCTTATTTATGGGTCTACTGGAAACAGCCTCTCTATAATATAGGGGTAAAGTTGCGTATTATCAGGCTCCTCCAAACTCTACTTCAATGCGAAACTTTAGGGTATGATGATGATGACGATAATGATGATTTGCAGCCAGTTTCCTAAATGCATGCATATAAGACTACAAAGAGCATACAAGGGACTTCAGTCGAGCAGATGAAGTAACCAAGCTCAAATAAAAGTATTCAGTATAATTCAGTAATTATAAGAATAAAAACAAAAAATCTAGTCTCCAATGTTATACTCTAACAACAGTACGTGTACAAAAATGAACTGGTTTTTTCCTGGAAAATAGCTCGGGGAAAACGAAAGGTTGACGATAGTTATAATGAGGAGGCCCAGGCCAACAAAAAAGGATGGTAGATTACATCTGAAAGCTTGTGATTCAAGAGACTAACTCCTATCTTTTGTCCATATCAACGCGTTTGTCAACTTCTGATCCACACGCAACTGTCATCTCTTCCTCCCATTATTATTCTATTTCTATATATAAAAATTTATATCAACCTCCGCATCTCAATCGCTCTTCATTCCTTACAAGCTGCTTCTCATAACTCATCAAAGCACTCGCTTCTCTTTAATACATTTCTAGTTTCGTTTTCCCATTTAGGAAATCTGTTTCTTCTCTTAAAAAGAGTTTTGTCTTAAGTTGATTTAGTTCTTCGAATCTGTTTATTCGTCGCTGCTGCCGATCATGGGCAACTACGTCTCAGCAAAACTAGCAAGCCCGTCACTAATAAGCTCGACATCAACAAAAGTGATCCTTCCAAATGGAGAAATCAGGAAAATCCAACAGCCCACTACAGCTGCAGAGCTCATGATGGAGGCACCCAACTTCTTCATCGTCAACTCCAGGTCTCTGAAAATGGGCGCCAGATTCTGCGCTCTCAACGCAGATGATGAGCTTGAAAAGGCAACTGTGTACGTGATGCTACCAATGCATAGAAAGAACTCTGTCGTCACAGCTAAAGACCTCGGTGCTTTGTTCATCAAGGCTAATTCTGCCGTGAAACGTGTTTTCCGACTGAAGAAAGTCAGGGACCTGCCGTTCGAAGACTGCCGGGAAAATGACCTGACGCCGGAGACTTCGGCCGTGCCTAGACTTAGCTTGGATGGTCTTGAAGAGGTTGCTACTGCGGAGTTTATGCATCGGTTATCCATGTCAAGGTCAAAGAAGCCATTGTTGGAGACTATAGATGAAGAGCCTGATCGCTTATGATGACCAGATATTACCATATCTCCTATGATTTATCGTTTATGGTGGAGCAAATTTGTTTTTAATTTTCTTTTCGTACCAAACGAATATTTCATGGGGGTTCAATTTTAGTATTTAGAAATGGATTCTTCATTGTCAATCCAAGATAGCAAAAATTCAGCAGAGAAGGTTGGAGAAAATTGTACATAGGTGATTTTGTATCAACCATCATTCCTGTATTTCAAATACTAATTCAGATACACAATTGTTGTGATGGCAATTTTTATTTCTAAATTCTATGAGACAAATCCACATTCATTGATAACTAATCCAACGAGATTGGAAGGTGCAGGTGCAGTACGTGCATCACGAAGAGAATCAGTGCGCAGACAACCTGACTGCGCTCGCAGCCCGAGTCACCCCAGGCATACACTACCTTCAAGAGCCGCCGGCGTCAGTCATGGAACTCTTCCTTCGGGACAAATACGGCGCTTTATACCCTAGAGCTTTGAGCTTTTTTCTTTTCCGGTGTTGTTTCCCTCTTTAAAAAAATAAATAACAAAGTCTTTCTATTCTAAGATATACGAATTTGCTTGACTGCGGTGAGTATATTATTCTTCTGCTAGTTAACCAAAACAATAAATGCAATATTTTCTAAAAGGATGGTTATTTCCTATTTTATTTTTCATCAAAATTCTTGACGACTATTTTCAAAGTTGGAAAAAGAAAATAAATCCCAAAAAATTGGGTGTTTTCATATAGACTCACGTATTTGATCATCTTGCCTGAGACAATGGATAAGCATGTCTAATTAACTTGGGATTTTGAGGAAAGTTGTGACATTTTAGATATGTGACTTAGCTGGCACGGGACATGTAACAGTGCTAATCATCTTGAAGCAATGTATGTATAATTTCTTAACTGGGGTGTTCTGTCATACTGGACATTATGATATACTTCTTCACTTTATATCGCAAAAAAGGAATTGACAGAGTGTATGATGGAATGGAAGTTCAATAACTTTAGGGAAAAGTTATGAAATTGTTCATTCATCAAACCTTGCTGTATTATCTGATAATTACTTGTACGCGGGATTGGTAACTAGTAACTTATTTGATTTGCTTTTGGCTAGGCATAAAATTAAGTTGCAAAAGAATAGCTTGTCTAAGATACTTTACATATTCATAGTTAAGATAATTTAGATATTCATACTTTAGTACAAAAAGAGATAGCTTTCATAATATAATTTCACTATGAAATATATTTTTTTTACCAAGAATAACATGAATATTTGATAAAAACGTTTATTCATTTAAAATTCAAACATTAATATTAAAAAAAAAACTTAAACTCTTAACTTAAAATGTATAATTCATGATCAAAATTATATATTTTAAGCATACTAAATATACAGTTAAGAAAAGGTTATATGGTTCTATTTTGTAATGTTATCATTCCATGTTTTAAGTATTTAATTTAATGTTATAGATGTTGGAATATAACCTTGTTCTGAATTTTATATATTGGTTTAAAGAAACAGGACACTTGTTTGGTCCAAAGAATTAGAATTATAACTTAAATTTTAGAAGATGTTTTAGAGACATTTTTATCGAAAATACCTTTTAAAATGTCTAGACACCTTAACAAAAATATGCCAACTATCTACATAGAAATATCAAGATATTTTATGGAAATATCTTTAAGTTTAAAAATGTTATAAAAAATTAGTGGCAGATATTAGCTGTGTAGAAGGATCTCTGAATAGTATAAATTAATGTTATGAATACCGTACCATGCTCGGTACCGGATTGAGTTATGGAACAAAACTGTACCGGTACTGGTTGGTACCAGGTACCGTTTCGGAAAAATTTATTAAATTTATAAAATAATCCCTAAAATTTTTAAAAATTGCAAAATAGTTCATATTAGTATATTATACAGTTGTACTGTATACTTTACTAGTTTACTATTTACATCAACCATGCTTTCAAAAATCTCAATAATAAATAATAATGACAATTAATATGAAATAACAATAATTTTTAAATATTTTATATAAAAATAATAACCACAATTAATATAAATAAAGACAATTATCATTATACAATTATAAAATTAAGAATAACACAAAGTATTTAAAATATTACAATAATACAAAAATATTTTTTAAATTTATAAAATTGTCCCTGAATATTTTTATAAATTACAAAATAGTCCATTGTCATATTGTAAAGTTGTAAATTATTTAATTTAGTTTTTTTGTTTATATCTTATTCATTTTAGTTTATATA
>JANKOD010000002.1:15310560-15322820 GCA_026284645.1 Erythroxylum acuminatum | reverse complement strand
ATACCTGCAAAACAAATAAGGCACGCCGGGGGTTGGTTCCCGGAAGGCCCCTCCGACGCTCAAGTTAGTGTTTTTGTCAGAGTTTTGATAATTGAGAACAGAGAGAAGTAGGATTTTTCTGTCTCATACCTGCGTTGTGAGGAGATAATCAACTTATATAGTAAATACCTGTTAGGTTTAGGTCATTGTATATGAATGGGAAGTTGCCACTTGCAAATGGGCCGTGGATATGTGGACTTGAGCTTGGGCCTAGAATAGCCGACCCAACCAACACCTTTAAGTCATACACACCCAGAATAATCCAGTCCTTAGACTATGCTATAAAAAACTTGAAAAAAGTTTTCAAGGGAAGGTAATAACGTACGGGGCTGAATTTGGGCGGGATCCAGGTCTGACGGGGCTCGGACAGCGGGTCGAACCCGGCCCTTTTGCCAAGCCTATTAGCCTCGTCATAAAAAATAGTCACTGGAAAAGAAGTAAGGACACTGTTTTTTTAAAGATTAAATTATATGCTGTATAACAGTATAAGAACCTTGTGGGTGGTGCAAGACCGCGAACTTGGTGTTTTCTGGAAAAATATGCTTCCTCCAGATTACAATGGCATTGCAACCAGAACCCAAAAACATCGACTCCCTCCTCCTCTATCGTAACGCCCTCGCTTCCCTCTCCCCCCCTCAAGCCCCCTCTCCCAGTCTATCCTCTCACCCACCCTTCTCATCTTCCAAGCTCATTCCCGATACCCGCTTCCTCGTCGACTCCTTCCGCTCCCCCTCCCCCTCCTCCTCCGTCACCTACTTCCTCTCCCACTTCCACTCCGATCACTACTGTGGCCTCTCTCACTCCTGGTCCCACGGTCTCATTTTCTGCTCTCCCACCACCTCGCTTCTCCTCTCCAATGTCCTCGGCGTCCCCTCTCATTTCGTCGTCGCTTTGCCTCTCCGCGAGGAGGTCGTTATTGATGGCTCTCGTGTCATTCTCGTCGACGCCAATCACTGCCCCGGGGCCGTCCAGTTCTTGTTTATGATTCCTGGTAAAGCTCCCTCTTCTTTTCATTTCTATGTCCATACTGGTGATTTCAGATACTCTAGTTCCATGATGGAGGATGAGATTTTGAGGCGGTTCGTTGGGTGTGATGCGGTTTTCTTGGATACCACGTATTGCAATCCCAAATTCTTGTTCCCTTCTCAAGAGGAATCTGTTGATTATATTGTTAGTGTGATAGAGAGGGTTGGAGGGAAGGGTTTTACGGGGTTGGAGAAGACTGTGCTGTTTCTTATTGCGACCTATGTGGTGGGAAAAGAGAAGATTTTGGTGGAGGTTGCGCGGAGGTGTGATAGAAAAGTGTACGTAGATGGCAGGAAGATGCGGGTTTTGCAGGTTTTGGGCTATGGGGAAAGTGGGTTGTTTACAGAGAATGAGAGTGAGAGCAATGTTCACGTCGTAGGGTGGAATGTGTTGGGTGAGACCTGGCCTTATTTTCGGCCTAATTTTATGAAGGTGAACGAGATTATGATGGAAAAAGGTTACTCCAGGATTGTGGGTTTTGTTCCTACTGGATGGACTTACGAAGTGAAACGGAATAAATTTGCAGTGAGATCGAAAGATGCGTTGGAGATTCATCTTGTTCCTTATAGTGAGCATTCCAATTATGTTGAACTTAGAGAGTACGTCAAGTTTTTGAGACCCAAACGTGTCATTCCTACCGTCGGTGTGGATGTTGAAAATCTTGATAGCAAACATTCTTACAAAATGCAGAAACATTTTGCAGGGTTAGTTGATGAGATGGCTAACAAGAAAGAGTTTTTGAAGAATTTTCATGTTGGGTCCTTTGCGAATGACAAGAAGATCATCACCTCCTCATCAGACTTCGGTCAGCAGGATGAAGAGATAAACGCATCTGAAATGAATGATCAATCCGCATTTACTCTTTATGCAGATAGCATACACAATTCAACACTGCTAAGCGATGGCGCAAGAGAGAAACTTTTACAGGAATTAAGTGATAGCTTGCCCACATGGGTTACCCAGGAACAAAAGCTGCATTTAGTTAGTGTCTCTGAAAACAATATTGTTGAAGCAGTTTCTTACTTTTATGAATGTGAAACAGAGTTTCATGAGCAAGCTTTAGGTTGTAAAACTCCTGTTCTTGCATCTCAGAGTGGTACACATGTTGACATTGAAAAACTGTCAAAACTGGAATCTGATGAGAATAGTCCTGGGTGTTTGGTTCCTTTGCGTCAAAGGAATAAATCACCTATTTTGATGAAGCCGTCAATTAAGCGCGACACTTCACCTGGAAAAAGGAAGAGGACCATTGACAACAAGCCCAGCAAGAAAACAAAACTAAATGCAAAATTGGAATCTTGTGGACCAAAGCAGTCTACCATCACAAAATTCTTTAATAAACTTATGCCTGATGTCCCTCAAACAGGGCTCAAACAGTGCCTTGTAGATGAAAAATTGCTGCCACCTGAAGCTACCAATTCATATGGAGAGGAAATAGATCAGTTTATTCAGATAATTGATGGCAATGAATCTTCAAGAAGCTATGCTGTTGCCATTCTGGAGAGGGCCAAGGGAGATATAAGCAAGGCACTGGACATGCATTATGGTAATTCTGAGGGTGACCTTGATGAGAGTTCAGAGAGTGTGCTAGGATCTGGGAATTTGATTCAGCCTCAGTGCCATAATATTGAATGCTTTTCTGGCCAGGAGAAAAACATCTCAAAGGAAGCAGGTCCTGTAGTTGATCTACTTGTACATCCGTTGTCAATTGCACATGCTGACAAATCCCTGGTGTCTCTACCTATAGAAGAATATAATCCTATAAAACATGGTTTGTCTTTTTCTTTATAAGCTGGTTATTTTCCTGAAATTCTAAGGACATGTAATTGTGGGACGCTATCAATTATCCACTACATTTGAAACTGGATAGGACAATTCCATGAGGAGGCTTGTGAATTTAAAATTTTGAATATGCTTTCCATTCAAGTTAGGAAAAGTCGAGGAAACAATCTCTAGATTAAGGTGATATCTAGTTTCTGAAGCCCAGAATACAACTTTCCAGTTAAGGCAGGTACAACAGCTCCATTGCGTTTGTTGGGGGAACACAGCTTGCAAATTATGGACTCAGTTGAATAACTATTTTAAGCTACATGCAGTCTTCGCTTTTCTGCAAATGTTTTTAAGTTACTGAGCTTAGTATTTGGAAAAATATGTAGCATGCTGGAGCGTTGGACAACCTGCACCTTATGTCCATCTAGCTCGAACTTTTGACCTTGTTGAGGGTGAGAAAGGAAGGATTAAGGCTACTTCTATGTTGTGCAATATGTTTAGAAGGTTTCCTCTTCTCACATGCTTTTTTTCAAATCTACTTTCAAAGCCTATGTGCCTCTTAAAGTTGGATTTTGAGTGATGCTCATCAAATGATCCTTAACGCTTCTTCCATTATACTACTGTATGATGCAGTTTGCTAGCTTTGTCCCCTGAGGATGTAATGCCTGCCGTTTATCTTTGCACAAATAAGATTGCTGCTGACCATAAGAATGTGGTTAGTCTTGCGGCCATCTGCATTTTTTTTACTATTATAATTATTAAAAATCTAAAATAAGTGATAGTGTAAGTCTTGAGGTTTGCAATTGCTATGGTTAACGTTTCTTGATTCTTTATAAATTTGAGTTTTCATTTAAAAGGAAGCCCGTAAAATCAAGTTCAGAAGGCTAGAACCTATGAACATATCAAATCTTTACGATGAGTTCTTAAAGTATTTTCATATTTCCTAATTGAAAGGAGTTCGGATATTCTTCCAATGTTTGCTTCTTAGTTGCATATCTCTATTTAATCTGCAATTGGCACACTTTCCCAATGGCAGAGGGCTTGGTGTTGCTCTCTACTAAGCATTGCCCTGGTAATGCAGTAACTGAATATTGCCCCACTCATGAAGGAATTAGAAATTTCTCTAGTAATGCAGGAAATAAACATTGCCCTAGTAATGCAGGAACTAAACATTGGGGGAGGCTTGGTCACATCAGCTCTGGAAGATGCATGTGGGACAAACCGTTCTAAATTAAAGGAAATGTACAATAATTTGGGGGATCTTGGTAGGAAATACTGTCACTTTCTGATATTTTCAGTTTCTTCCAGTTTTATTTTTGCTTTTTATTTTTTGGTAACCTGCTAAATGATTATGATATCCATTGTAAAAGGTGATGTTGCTCAGATGTGTCGACAAACACAGACATTACTTGCTCCACCTTCTCCACTCCTTATTAGAAATGTTTTTTCTGTGCTCCAGAAGATAAGGTGAGATAGAGCAAGCCATTTGATTCATGACCAACTATATTACTGGTGAATGTGATTGCAAATGAGTCTCAGATCTTTAGGTATTTCCCTGTGATGAACTTAACAATATGCACACAGTGTTAGGTGACATATGGAATTCAACAGAAAGACTTGATTCTGATTTTGAGCATTTCTTACTTGAAGAAACCCTCTGGCGTTTGTTTATTTCTCTTTTTCCTTACTTTAACGCTTAACAAAATACTTCATTATGTGTTTACACCCTATAGGCATGATTTTTCAGGTTATATAACAATTATACATTACTGGCGTTAAAAGCTTGTTTACCTGATTTTAGGGTCAAATACATCTTTATCTACTTGTAGATGAGGTTAAAGACTATAGAATTTTTAGGCATTCTTATGACTATTTGGCTATTAATTTGGGCTGGAGGTGATCTGTCTGAGCTTGCGCCTAATAGTGGGGAGGAGTTTGTGTACATTTGACTCTTTACAGCATGTGTTTCCTAGGACAAGAATCATTAACCTTTGAAACACATTAGAGTACTTAGGAGACAATCTTGCAAGAACTTGTTTGTTTGTTTCTCAATAGAACCAGCATCCAATTTGTATGGTTGCATATGTACCTAGTAGTCATGATGTAAATTCTTTGTTGTGCTATCACTAACCATATTCTTGTACAATTATCAGTCAGCAAACAGGTAGTGGAAGCACTGCTCGTAAGAAAAACCTTATTGTGAATCTCATGCGGACATGTAGGGAAAAGGAGGTGAAATATGTTGTTAGAACTTTGGTAAGATTCTGCCGTTCATATTAATTTAAGACTATGCAATTAAATTAATGAACTTATTTTGGAGAAAAACTAAAAATGAAAATAAACAGAATGTATTCTCATTTTTTCTTATTTCTCGACATAAAGCCATGATTGGTCTCTCTTACCTTACTTGCCTTTCATTCATTTAACCAAAAAGATTAAAATATGGTTTTAGTATGTTTTGTTTTTTCTGTTTCACAACTCCAAGAATTCCATCCTTTTTGTGTTTAATCTGGAGGAAACACATGCTGTGTTGTGAACTTGAGGTGCTTCTGCAGAAGCATTTACCTTGCTTTTGAAAGTAATCTCTTTATAGGTAAGAAACTTAAGGATTGGAGCAATGATGAGAACTATTTTGCCTGCTTTGGCGCAAGCTGTTGCAATGAATTCCTTAGTTGGCACTTCTAATGAATGCAAAGCTGAAAACTTAAAGGAGAAACTTCAGGTTTGTTTTGCTTTTTGGCAGTGACCTCAATGTCTTCAAATTTTCTTATTTATACTTTAGTTGATCTAGCTGTGCATCCCGAAGTGATTTTTGTTTTCACATGATACGTGGCATTTTTATTATACTGATGATAATCGTTAAATCTTATATTGACAATTTTAACCTGAAGTTTACTAATCCAATCTTTGCTCACTCTTTAGTGCCTTTCGACTGCTGTGGTTGAGGCCTACAATGTACTTCCAAGCTTGGTAGGTTCCTTGTATGAATCTATAGTTTTTTGCTTGTTTTATTTATTCAAACATTTTTCAGTTTATTATGTGAACAATGTTACAGGATTTGCTTGTTCCTTCACTCATTAGTGAAGGCATTGGATTTTCTTCATCTGCCATATCAATGGTTCCAGGGATTCCAATCAAACCTATGCTTGCAAAGTATGAATATATGTTTACCCTTCAAACTTCAATTTTCTTTTACTTTCTTCTGAAACTTGTGTTCTAACTTTTGTCCTTTATCAGAATTACTAATGGAGTCTCTCAGGCTTTGAAATTGTTTGAAAAGAAAGCTTTTACATGTGAATACAAGTAAGCTCGTCTTTGTCAAGGCCTTTATGCTTTTCCTGAAGTTGCTTTTTCTTTATTAGATTACCTGTCTGTCGTCCAAGTTGCTAGGGAATTAAGGATTTGGTTAGCTTTGCAGTTAAGATTCATTGTTGTTAATGTTCTTACTTCTTTTTGATCTTTTAGTGGGTTCAATTTAGAAACCAATAAAGTCTATAGTCTATATTTCCTTTTCCAGAATTTAGTTCTGCATTATTTATCTGGAGTTTCTTCACTCAATTCTTTGTTAAGGTGAAGCAGTTGTTATTTTCATCATTTGGATGGGTGGACATATTTTACCCATTTCCTAATGCTTTAAACCTTGAGATAGGGATTTATTTCAGCAATTTTGTGTTTATATTTAACAGGTATGATGGTCAGCGGGCTCAAATTCATAAATTACAAAATGGTAGCATTCATGTATTCTCAAGGAATGGAGAAGACGCTACATTTAGATTTCCAGATTTAATAAATATCATTCTAGAACGCTGTAAACCTGCTGCGGTGACTTTCATATTAGATGCCGAGGTCAGGTCTTGTTATGTCAAAGTGCTTTTTTATTTTTTTATTTTTTAAGGATCAATTTGTTAGGATACTTCCATCTTGATTACACTAGTGGAGTGTTCTTTACTGAATTAGAAAAGTTCAATTTTCTAATCTTGTTACTGCTTTTTTGTTTAGGTAGTTGCAGTTGATAGAAAGAACAGCTGCAAAATGATGTCCTTCCAAGAACTTTCTTCGAGGGAGAGAGGGAGAAAAGATTCCTCAATTACAGTTGATAACATAAAGGTTGATATATTGAAAAACTGGTCCATGTATGATAATGTGATTGTGCAATCTTAGGGAGATGAGATGCTAACTGGACACTGATTTACTCAATTCTGCTTTACTAATATACATTAGTGTGTGAATAAGACCTCGACTCTGAATATTGCAATTGCTAATGAAAATCTGATTACAAGTCATATGATGCTTTATACTGCTAGATGCATATCATTTTTGCAAAATTTGTTAGAGGGAGATAATATTAACTATTCTGCAAATATAACTTCATATCATGATGGTGGTGAATAGTAGTAGCATCTATGTTGTTTATGTAGACTTTTACCAATTTAACTGATGCCTTATGAGAGGACATATTTGCTTCTTGCTCTGTGCGTATTCTTATGAAATCATAATTAATTTAACTCCATCGTGAACCCTTCTTTTGCTTGTAGGCACTAATCTCTACTTAGTTTTAGACTCAAAAAAATGCCTTTTCAGTATGAATATGCACATCCATTCCTCTTTCACTTATTTAGCCAAAGCACCGGTATGATGTTCCATTTATGTTTGTCCCTGTCATCTTCGTTGTTGGTTTACTCCTTCCTTGCTTTCCTCCATTGTGCTTTATTTGACCACTGCTGGTGGATGGTCTACAATGTTAATATGGTTTTATTAAATTTTTTGTTTCACACGTAAAAATAAACATACTGTATGTAATTTAGACTTATGATTATTATATTACGCTAACATAATATTTAATTGAAAATTGATTTTGTTGATGACAAAATGCAATAGTATATATTATTTTTATTATGACCGCAAATATTATCATCATAAATCACCTTTTTCGTGATGTTGCTTTTGTATTTGTTTTAAGATTTAAACTCTCCTAATTTTTTTTTCCATGGATCTTTTTACCATTTGCAGGTTGAGATCTGTGTTTTTGTCTTTGATATCATGTTTGCTAATGGCAAGGGGTAATCCTCTACAACTTTCTCTTGAAAATGTTTATACTCTTCTATAACATTGTATACATAGGAAATTAAAATGTGTGAAGTGAATGCATTAGGATATGCTACTAATGCAGATAAGGAAGCAATTCTGTATGGTCAGTCACAAATTTGGGAAAATTTGTGAGAATTTGTTTCAAGACAGTATTTAATATGTTTCGCAGAAATTTAGTCGCCCATATTATGTGTAGAAGAAGTAGACCTGTCTAGCCTTAGTCATTCCAAATTACTAAAAAAGAACCCTGTAGTATTAGAAACTCTAAAAATGGACCTTCTTTTAAGTATTTATCAAAGTTATTTTAATTCAGATCATCATATAATTGACTGTTATACACGTTATAGTGTCTATGTAAACACTGCTAGGTACACAACAGTCAGCTATGTAATAGTTTGTATTGAAAAAAACTTGGCAGAAACTTAACAAAAGGTCCTTTTTTATAATTTCTAATACTGCTTGATTTTTTTTAATTAATTCAAAATAGTAAAAATACTTTTTGAAATTAGTGAAACGAAGGGGAGTTCTGTATCTTTACGTGCATGTTAACTATGATAAGGTAGTAGATTTGCCTAATGTTTGGTAGAAGTAATTGGGATCACTGCATACTGATCATGTTATATAAGACATTACCATGTGCAGATACATAGATGACAGATCACTGTTCAAATGAATCACAAACAAGTGAAGCAGAAGTCTGTGTTTGTTTAGAAATCGTGATGTTATTGATTTTGTAATCTCAAGATGCTACTCAAGGATTGAAGTATGATAACAATAATGTTCCCATTTTGTTATTCACCAAGTAGAGACTTATAACTAAGTCTGAATGGCATACAAATAAATAAGAGGTTAATTCAGGGATGTACTTAAAGTCAGTAAACAAGCCAGTTGGGTGTAGCTGAGGTAGGTAATGATGAAAATTCAGTGCCAAAATCTGTGGTCATGACAAGGTGCCTTCCTCATATAGATTTGATCCCTCTCATGTTGGTATGGCATGACCAAAAGTGTTAATTGCATCTAAAATTTGGACTTACAGCTAACAGTTGGGATTTAGTCACACAGAAATTCAGACTGTACCTTGACTTCTATAAGCACTCCTCAAATAATTTCTTTCTAGTGATTTATTGTTATATTGATTGTCCACCTGTAATTGTGGGTGTTTTAATTTTACCAAAAAGAGGATCGTTTCCTCTCTTTGCATAAAACTCCCCACAACATGAACCATTTGACCAGCTAGTGATACATTTGATGTTCGCCACCTGAGTTGTTCACCACCTGAGTTGCATCGTATTTTGAACTGTTCAGTTTTCATCATTGTATCATTGAACATATTGCTGGTGTCAACTGTGCTTGTATGGTTTTAGCTCAGCTCGGAAGATGTTTCTTTTTAGAAGACCAATTCAGCAGGATATTGTTAAAGTCTATAAAACATTTGGATATTGTTAAAGTCTATAAAACATAGTCCCAAAACTGGCTCTAGAGGATCTGGAAAAAGAAAAACCAATTGCCTTAAGTTAATCATTAATGACAGAATCTGCATTAGTAAATATCTCTGGTTTGATCACATTACTTTTCTTGCATTAATTGTAAAATGGCTCTTCATGCTGTGCAATATCTGATTTTCCAGAGTCCATGAAGCAGTAGGGAATGATCTTCAATAAAACTCTGTTATGGTTCTCAGATGTTGTCTTTTTATTAAGCTTATCAATCGTTTGTTGCAGGTTGTTGGAGGTTCCCCTCCGGCAGAGGCGGAATTGTATGATTTTCTATTGTCCCTTTTTTACACTTTCTTCACATAACTCTTTTTCCCTATTACTCTGGGTTTTAAAATGCAATGTTTCTTTTGCATTTTTATGCAGACTTGAGGGATCTATTTTCTCATGAGAAGCTAGGTTATTTTGAATATGCCAAGGAAATCATGGTAACTATTCTGCTTTTGCTAGTTTACTTCATGAGTGCATGCTTTTCCAGAGGTGTTTGGACTACTTATGGCTTTGTAGGTTGAGGCAGAAGATGCTTGTTTGAAAAATGAAGTAACGATTGCTAAGATAAGCTCTTTTCTTGAAGATGCATTCCGCTCCTCTTGTGAAGGGATTATGGTCAAACTCTTGGATGTTGATGCTGGATACTTTCCAGATAAACGTGCTGAGTCATGGTTAAAGGTTGCAAGTGACCCAACATCGTTCAGTTTAATTGTATGATACATTTGAGCTCAACACAAATTACAGATTGAGACCAATCTCTTTTTTAGGTCAAGCGAGATTATGTGGAAGGACTCAGTGATTCTCTTGATTTGGTTCCAATTGGTGCGTGGCATGGGAATGGGAGAAAAGCTGGATGGTAAACACCTGGATTTTATCCCTTTGGTAGAAAGTTTGGCCCTTGCAAGAAAATCTTTTTTTAACTTTTCTTTCTTATATATATTGGGTCCCAAAATCTCACGTTAAGAGATGAGCTGTTAGCAAGGAAAGTGTTGAGGTCATTCTGAAATAATTGTTCAATAAAGTTTGAATGAGGTTGGAAATTGGGGCAGGGCCTCTTCCACATATGATCTAAAAGATTATGGGCAGGCAAGTGTTTGGGTAATTATATAAGTATCACAAAAAATAACATCCTTTTATCAGAAGTGGGATGGAACTGCTTTGTGGATTGCCAATCAAGCATTTGAAAATTGTGATTTGAGTTGCATGATAACTACTTTTTACAGGAATGCATGATATGTTAGAATACAAAAGTTACCAATATGATTTACTGAATTCAGGTGTGTGTGTAGGTACAGTCCATTTCTTATGGCATGTTATGATCCTGAGATGCAGGAATTTCAAAGTGTATGTCGTGTGATGTCTGGCTTTTCAGATGCGTTTTACATAGAGGTAAATTTATAAATGAATTCTCATGATTAAAGTCATTAAAAGAGTTTGTTAGATACGAGTTGGTTATTAAAAGCACCTACTGTTTCCTGTCCAACTTTTATGCACGCATGTTTCTTTTTCATCTATACACTTGCAAGCTGCTTAGACTGTTGCTAATGCATGGCAGTATTCCAAGCAATTTGTTTTCATGTCACTCTGTGATAGTGAAAATCCTGCAAATTTGTATCTGTGAAGACACGTTATCATTCTAGCATGATGACATTGCTCGATACTATTCAGACCATCTGAAAAACATCTTTCCTTATTTCTTGGTTCCAAGATGAAAATTATAACAATAACAACTGTATGATGGGTCGACACTATGCGGACCATCTCAAAAGGATATTTCATCTTCTGGGGTCCAACGTGAAGATTGTAACAATAACAATTGTTGCATGTAATTAGCATCAGTGAATAAATCCTCCAGCATTGTAACTACATAGTTTGAACTGTTGAGTTGCAGATGAAGGAATTTTTTTCCGGGGACAAGATATTGCCCAAGAGGCCATTGTATTATCAAACTGCTGAGATGCCAGATATGTGGTTTTCTCCTGAATTTGTTTGGGAAGTAAAAGGTGCTGACTTAACAATTTCGCCAGTTCATCAGGCTGCTGTACGTCTAGTTCATCCATCTCGTGGCATTTCCATCAGATTTCCGAGATTCATACGCCCTGTGCCTGATAGAAATCCAGAGGAATGCAGCACAGCAGCGGATATTGCAGAAATGTTCAGTTCTCAAACCAGGAAGATGGATGTGACTGCATAAACTTCTTTTGTTAGAACTTTGACGTCAGGCGTAAAATTTTTAGATTCTGTACATAATATATTTATTAATATCTTCTATATACTTAAAACTGATGTGTGAATTTTAGTTTCCATTTTTTAAAACAATTAATCAAATGCGGTTGGAATCTTTATAAAGATATAGGAACTGGGAGTTTTTAAGTATTTGTTAGTTTTATTTACAAAAAAATAAAATATTTACTTATAAATGTAAGACTAAGGAGAGAATTATTAACGGACAAATAATTTCAACAATTAGAAATCCTTCATCTCAGAATTAGGTGCTCAATTTTTTTTGTAGTGTTGGGAAATTAATATTTTAAAAACCATACTAGATATCGAATCGGTTGAAGGAAAGGTTCAAATAAATAAGAAGTAAAGCTTATAAGAATAAGTAAAAATAAAATATTTTATTGAAATAAAAATACATCAATATCTATTATTATATAATTAATTAATAATAAATAAATATGAATCTAATATAAATATTAAAATAACAATAAAAATCAAAATTGTATTTTTGAAGAAGGATGTGTCTCATCATCGTCAAAAGCTCTAAATTCTTCAACGCTATTTAAAGATTCGTAAACTACGCTTTCATCTAAAGTATTTGCATCAACTTCTTCTACTGCATTAAAATAA
>JANKOD010000002.1:15261061-15272626 GCA_026284645.1 Erythroxylum acuminatum | reverse complement strand
ATCTCGTTTGCTGAGCTATCCTCGCTCTCATATCCTGAAAATATTAGCAGACAAAAGAATAAAAAATAAATACAACCGGCAGCATAATAGGAATCAATACAATAAACAGCTAGAACGACACTCCTGGTTTTATATTCTGCCAAAAAAAAAACAAAGGTTTAGCAAAAAAATTTTTTTCCACATCTTCCTGCATTTATCTTAATTACAGAATGAGAAACCCCAAATAAAAACTCTTAGGACCATGTCAAGGAAAACTACAACTTTGCGTACTCATAAACCCAGAGAGAGATTTCACTATCGAAATATATAGAGTATAGATGCGATATAATTAATCAAATTTAATAAAATAACCAGAGGATTGTTGGGCTTCTTTGGGTTCGGAGACTGCATCGTGGTCTGCTTCTGCTTCAGCTTCAAGTTCTGAGTCGGAAGAAGAAGAAGAAACGGATGAATCGGAAGATGGGGCATTTTTATCCCCGTGTTCTTCCTTATAGAACCTCCTCTTTATCATGTTTTCTTGATTTGTACGTACTTTCAATGATTGAAACAGCACAAAACAAAATTTACACTTTTCAGGGAAACACAACAAGAGAGGGATCACTTATACTATAGGGAGGCCTGGGACGTTCACCGCCCGCGTCTGGCTGTGTGCGTGGTGAGGGTTTCCGGGTTTTACATGCTGGCATTTGTCAGACTACTGGAACCGGTTTATGGGCTTCAATTGATAATGTGGCCGAACCGTAGGACGTGATCTGTCTATGTGGTAGGCATGCATAAGCATCACTTCCATATTCCAATCCAAACCAGTGAAATTGGCGATTAATTCAAAGCTCAGTACCTTTTCTATCCAAACTTTTCTCAAGTCTTTTCCTTTTTTTTAGTGTTTATTTTTACATATTTCACTAAAATTTATAATAAAAAACTGAGTTTCTACTTCAATTTAAGTTTTGATCTTAAATTCAATAAAAATTTGTTTATTTAAGTTTTTGATTTATATTTTTAGTTTTAAGTTTTCTTTATATTATAATTTATAAAACTATAAAAATTGGTTTTTATTTTCTGTTTATATTTTTCATAATTTAATTTACTATTAATTAAATATATATTATTCAATTATTTGACATTAATTACTGGTAAGAATTGTTAATAATTTAATATAAGAATTTAATGTAATTTAAATAATTACTTAATAAATATATTTCAAATTTAAGACATCTTCAAAATATATGAATTTTAAATAAACCTTTCTTTAGTAATCAAAAATAAAAATTTTCTATTAAATTATTTTTAAATAAATAAAATAATTTTTATTGATAATTTATTAATAGATATTATATAAAATATTAATATAAAATAAAATAATTAATTCATAAAATTAATTTATATTTAAAATTTATCTATTATGTAATTATTATTAATAGTAAAAACACAATAACCAAATAGGTTATTATTTTTAATTAAAAAAATAGAAACTAAAAAAACAAAAAATAAAAAATCACAATAGAAAAATATAAGTGAAATCATAAGACCTAATTGTTTGGTTTCAACATGTTATTTTATCTTATTATCTTTATTCTTATTGTATGTTAATATTTAATTTTAATATAACAAATGATATTATTAAATTAATTAATTATCTTAATTATTAATCATAAAAATATATGAATATTTATCATAATTAAAGAAACTTATACATTTAGTAACCCAAAAGTCAATTGGAAATAACTATCAATCTATATTTTCTTACTTAGTTATATATTGTTATAGTGTAATCAATACAATCAAATTATAAGACCCCCGTAAGTCTATTAACCATGTGCAAAGCAATGCTACTTTCTAAGTTGGTTAAAATCAGGTTCATATTATTTAATATGAAGTATGATAGCTGTAATAGCAACTTCTTCATCTTCTATGAGTTCTACCAAATCTATTGCTTGTGATTTACTACAACTTGTTTCACTTAGATCGCCAATACCTCTTTCTTCAAAGTTAAACCGTCCACCAACTATAATAAATTATATGATATTGCAGTAAAATCTCAGAATACTAACTATAAAAGCATAAAAGAAGCACTAACAAGAAATCATTTATAGTGTCTTTCAAAATAGGTAAAAGCTTTTTAATAGTACAAGGTCTCAATATAAGCCAACTCAATGGACATTTGTTGTGAAGGATTATCCTTTCAAGAGAAACTTCCCAATTTATGGAAATTAAAGCAATGAAACATGAATATCTCCTGCTCTAGTTGAATTGCATTTTGAAAGAATTAAGAATTGATCCAAAAACACTATACTTT
This sequence comes from Erythroxylum acuminatum, assembly GCA_026284645.1. Taxonomy (NCBI): domain Eukaryota; kingdom Viridiplantae; phylum Streptophyta; class Magnoliopsida; order Malpighiales; family Erythroxylaceae; genus Erythroxylum; species Erythroxylum acuminatum. The sequence goes on along the minus strand of JANKOD010000002.1, from coordinate 15,270,330 downwards.
TAGCATTAGAATTGACGTATATTTTTTAAGTGATATAAATTACAAGTCTTTAGAAAATTGCACATATATACACAATAATGAAACATTTGAAATATGGTTTTCTTTTTTTATGTTTTCTAATTACAAATGATATCAACCTCAAATTTACTCTTAAATGAGATGTTCCTTAATCACAAGCACTCAAAAAGAAATTATAGGAAGAAAAGGGAAGTTACCATCAATTATTTGTGTGTGCCAATAGAAAGCACACTATTTGTGGTAAAAAAACTGTTATACCTTCAAAATAAAACTAAGAAAGAAAGAATAAAATATCTCTTGCAAGTAGAGGAAATGTAAAAATATTAATGTAGTCAATTTAATAAAAATATGGAAAGGAATAAAACAAAGGATAGTATGGAGAAAAAAAATAGTATGAGGAAAATCGTAAAGATATTAATATAGTCAGTTTAATGAAAATGTGGAAAGGAATAAAACAAAGGACAGTTTAGAGGAAAAAATAGTACAGGAAGTATCCTCCTATTGCTTGATCACATAAAGATATTTTTCTAGTAATTGAACTCGGATTAGAACTAAAGAGCAATCATAATTGACATTTCTTGAAGATTAAAATTAATATTTGATGTTGAATCAAAAGGAAGGCTTGCATAGTTAGAATCACAAGTTCCACAAAATCCAAGTACAAGTTTGTTAAGTAACTTTAGGAAAAGTAAATACAAATTAGAGAGAAACAAATATGTTGTAGTATTTTGTAAGGCATGAATTGTAAAGGAAAGAACTTGAGAAACAATTAAGTACTCTAAACTAACTATAGCTTAAACTAATCTTCACACTGAAACCTAATTAAACAAAACATCCAATGAACTATAACAAAATGTTCCTTTTTAATAATAAAATGTGAAAAAATCAATTAATAAAGGAACTCCAAGAATACTTATTGGAACAAAAACAATATTTTTTAAACGGAGGAGCCCGTAGCCGCTATCTTTTAGATGCGCACTTGGTAAACCTCCGAATTCACGTAATAGCCTGCAAATCATGCCAATCGGGTACTCCGTACTAGGCAAGTCTTGTATGACAGACTCGATTGAGAGAACGTAGGTAAAGGGAATCGAACACAGGATCTTTTGGCCCTATGCCCCCCCACTCCACCAACTCCACCACCCCCTAAGGGGCTATATATAATTTATGTGCAAACATGATTCTAAATTAAGGTACCCTTTTCTATTATCCTGAAATCAAAGGAAGTGAATTAACATCAAACACGTAGAACTTTCAATTTCTTTTTCAATAAGAACTAAAGAGGATAAGATGATTTGAGAAAAAGAAACAAACTTCAAGAAAATAACAAAACATACTTAGTGACAGAGAAAAGTGACTAATGCCATCACTTGTAATTCGTGTTGAAAGAAATGAATGGAGTAGACTACTTCATGCAAGAAATGTAGTGCCTAACATGAGCTTTAATTACGCATTCAGGATTGAACGTGAAAGTGAATGAACAACAAAAATACAAAAAAATACCTGATATTATTTCCATAACTTTGACAGAGCGTTTGAAGCTAAAACCTTTGCTCTTTCATGACGACCTTTACCAAAATCGATCATCGGGATGTCATTAACGTCTTTTTGCAAATTTTTTAACACGTGAACCTCTTGATGGGTTAGACAATCCGAGCATTCGCGATTTGCTTAAGCAGTAGCAGGAAACCTTAACCTTATATATATAGCTTCTATATCGAACTTTCCTATCATTGGCCTAATATGGGTTTGATCTACACTAATTATGGTCCATTTTTTTCGTCAAACTTCAACCTATTACCCAGATCCTTTATTGGGCTACTTTATTATCATTATCTGGATCAAATTCGATTATGTAAATTTATCAAAATTGTTAAAATTGTAATTAATTATTATTCGATATCCCAAAACCAGTACAATAATTAATTACACCAGTTGTAACAATTATAAAACTAGTACAAGAATGGTTAAGCTAAATCACAGTATAGCTCAACCAAGTTTTAAAAAAACCATTTGATCCAAAAATAATGAAAGTCTATCATTCTATCCCATAAGGCTTTTGATACCTAAAAATATCAAATGTATGTGTCATATGTGACACATATCTAATAAAATCACACATATCTAATATTTCACTAACATAAGTGAGAAAATGGAGTGTGACAAACTAGAATGATACATGTATGATCTAAAATGTATGATCTTTTTATTTGTAGGTTTCAATTTCTCTAAACTTTATGCTAAACAACATTAGAGAAATTTGTTTTCTCTTACTAAATTCTAAACTGCATTGGAGAAAACCCTTATAGGATTAAATACTTATATCCTCCTATGTCATGTGAAAATCCATAGATTTATGCATGTATCTGTATGTGTCCTAATGACATAGGCACAAAGTCAATCTGTATAAATATGCCCAATAACCTTTTAAAATGTTTCAAATCGACACAGATCGTAAGACTTTCACCTGTATTATGACAATATATATAACAACATGGATGACTGAGAGCAATGATGATCATCTTTATCTGTAAAATATATTGTCACACTACATGAAAAACATACAAATGTATAGGGAGCAAACACAATGATCCTTAACTAACAGTGTCTAAGGACTTTAATATGCCCATACTATATACATATCGCTCAAAAACAAGTGGGCGATGTTCTTTATTCAAGGGATCAGTAAGCATATCCTCAGTCCTAAAATGCTCTACCTCAATGACACCTTTTTGTATCAATTCCTTGATGGACAAATACTTGACCTCCAAATTCTTAGACCCTATGATATTCTTATTGCTATTACTAAACAACACAACAAAAAGGTTATCACAATACAAACGAATGGGTTTAGCCACTAAATCAGCCACAGACAACTCAGAAATCAAGTTCTTGAGCCAAACCGCCTGTGTAGAAACCCTATAGCATGTCACAAACTCAGCATGTATAGTCGAGGAAGTCACCAATTTCTACTTGACACTTTTCACGATACTACACCATCTGGTAACATAAAGATATATCCTGTTGTGAACTTTCTATTATTCAAACACAGCGAAATTCGAATTTGTTTACCCTATAAGGTTTAAATTGTTCCCTTCTATATGTCAAAATATAATCCTTAGTTCCCTTTTAGTATCTTAATAATCATTTAACTGCATTCCAATGGTCTATTCCTAGGTTTTTCAGATATCTACCTAGCAGTTCAATTGCACATGTATGGTCTAACACACCTGAGCATACATCAGGCTACTAATAACATTAGAATATGAAAAATTCTTCATAGCCTGTCTCTGTGTATCATTCTCTGGGCACTGTGCCAAAGATAATCTCTTACCGTGAGAGATATATGCTGTAATAGGTTTACAATCAACCGTATTAAACCTTTGCAACACTTGCTCATTGTATGCTCTCTGTAAGAGGCCTAATGAGTGTTAAGACCTGTCCCGGTGAATCTGAATACCTAGGACAAAAGATGATTCTCTAAGGTCCTTTATGTTAAAATGCCTGGGCAAAAGTTGCTTAACCTTATATAACATGGTCAAGTCATTTGATGTGAGCAAGATATCATTTACATAAAAAAGTAGAAAGATAACTTTGCTCCCTTTTACCTTGTAATACAAACATCTTTCAACTTTAGGTTCCACAAAGCCAAAAGAGGTAACAATCTCATCAAACTTAAGGTACCATTGTTTGGAATCTTGTTTCAAACTATATATTGATTTTCTCAGTTTGCAATCCTTGTTAGGCTTTTCTTGATCCTAAAATCCTTTAAGTTTTTTTATATAGACCTCTTCATAAAGGTCTCTATTTGAGAAAGCGGTTTTAACATCCATCTGATGTAGCTTCATATCATAATGAGATATTGTTGTCATAATCACTTTAAATGCATCCTTAGAGGATATTGGATAAAAGGTATTATTAAAGTCAATTCCTTCTATCTGAGTGAATCCTCTGACAACCAACTAAACTTTAAACTTTACCTGAGAGTCCTTTTTTAACTTGAAAAGCTACTTACAACTGAAAGGTTTGAAATTTTGAGGCAAATCATCTAACTCTCACACCTTATTATGCTTAATGAATTGTATATCATCTTTCTTGCATCCCGCCACAAATTTGCATGGGATCCAAAACAACTTCTGAAAAAGTAATTGGATTGGCAACATGTCCAATATCATACTCTTATTCATCCAAATAGACTATGTAATTAGATGAAATAGTAGGTCTTCCCATTCTAGTGGATCTTCTTAACTAAACTAATTCTTGTACCTTAGAAATCTTACTTTGTACAGTTATGAGTTCCTATTCTTGTATTAGCATGGTTCCAAGACCTTGATCCATTAGTTCTAACTATATGAGTGATGGATATGAAATAACTGTAATATCTGTCCTGCTTTCATTTGAAGGGTGAGAAGGATCACCCTCATCATGGACATCATATTTCAGAAACTTAGCTTTTTGTGATTCCACAAATCTAAACCCTCCTTCTCTATAACAAAATCTATATACTTTAGAGTGGTTGAGATATCCTACAAAATAGCAATGAGTAGAACCAGAATGCAACTTATTTTCATAAGGATTGTACGTCAGTAGGGCAACCCCGAATAAGAATATGGGTAAGGCTAGGCTTCCACCCTTTTTAGAGTTTAAATGGTGTCTTCGATACTGACTTGTTTGGGACTCTATTAAGTATATACAGGGTGGTCTTTATGGCGTCACCTTAAAGGTAATCACGTATGTTAGTCCTGCTCTACATCGATCTCATCATATTCTTTAGGGGGCAATTACAACTTTCGACTACACTATTTTGCTCAGGACTACCTAACATAGTTGACGAGGTCATTATTCCACATGATTTTACATATATGCTAAACGAACCCTTTTGTTGTCCTGAAACTCTATGTTTGCCATAATATTCTCCTCTACGGTTATATCTGACAATCTTGATAGACCTTCCCAATTGGTTCTTAACCTCAACCTTAAAGATCTTGAATTTCTCAAGAAATTTAGACTTTTCTTTAAGTAAGAACACATAATCATAACTGGAATAGTCATCAATAAAAGTAAAAAATTCTAGAATTACATAATGTAGTTGTATAAGGTCCACAAATATTTGCATGTATGTGATCTAACAAGCCAATAGCATAAGCTAACCCCTTTTTCTTTATTTTGATCAACATACCCCTGCAATAGTCGACACATGTTTTCAGATCATCAAAGTCTAAAGTTAGGAGAATGTTTTCCTTAATCAATCTCTTAACTCTATCTCTGGAAATGTGGCCTAACATTTCACATCACAACATGTATGGCTTATCCTTTATCAGAGGTCACTTTCTAGTAACCTGTTCAGCAATATATCAAGAAGCATACATCACATGAGGGGCACGACAAATTCTATACATTCCATATAACAAGAAGCATTACTAATATGTTTTACATTGAAAGACAACCATACAACAGAAGCGCCAATAACAAAACTATAACCTTCTTTGTCCAAAACTGATACAAAGATCAAGTTTCGCCTAAACATGTAAAATAAGTACAAACTCTATATCAAGGTTCAAACATACATCCCCTACAAACATTACTTTTACTTCTTCATTATTGCCAACCATAAGTTTTTCCCCCTCTTTATTTGACTTTCTCTTGTATATGAGCCTCTGTATTATGGAGGCAACGTGATTAGAGGCTCCACTATCTAGCCAACAAGAACTTGATGTAGCTATAGCAAGATTACATTCATGGATCATATAAGCCAAGGAGTTACCTGCCAGTTACCGTTTTTCTTTCTAGGACTTATGTTTCTGGCAATCGAACTTTTTGTCCCTTCTTCTTACAAAAGAAGCATCTCATACTTTTAACATCTAGGGGACCTTTGGCAATGCTAGATTGATAGATATTCACATGAGGAGAAAATTTAGATTTGTTATCTTTAAACTTCTAAGGCTTTACTTTTCTTTTCCTTTGGTTACTAGCAGGGCTGTATGAGCAACATTCCTTGGCTTCTCCTCTTCAAAAATGCATCGAGAAATCGATGCATTGATGTCCCAAGCCTCATCTTGCTAATTGTATATTGTAACCAAAATATCAAAATCTGAGGGAAGTGTATTTAGATCATGGTGTACAATACACGCATCACGAATGATGATGTTTAACGCCTTTATCTTACTTTGAAGGTGGACTGTTCTGATAATGTACTCCCTCACTCCACCTTCTCCAGATTACCTTATGGAGAATAATTCTTTCATCAAGGTACTTATTTTTGCATTGGAAGATACCTTGTACCTCTGGGAGACATTATTTAGAAAGTCCTTGGCTACGTTTGTTTCTAATAGTCCACTTAGCAGATGATCTGGGATTGATCTCTTGATGGTCAAATAGCACATCCTATTTGACCTCTTCTAAGCTGTAAATACTGCTTTAGCATTATCTGAACTATATGATGTAGGCGTAGGTGGCCTGTCTCTCACCATAGCCATATTGATGTCTGTCTTTTCCAAATCAAACTCCACACTTATTTCCGTTTCTTGAAAATAAAACCAGTTAATGTTTCAATCATGACATTGCTATTGCTAACATAAAAGGTGACTGTAAAATTGAAATTGTAATGATCAGCAAAAATGTAGGATAACAATGATACTTAAAGCCATGAACGGTATTTGTACTAAGAATCTCATCACACATATCATGAAACATCTGTGGGTTGAATACAAAATACATGCAAATAAAATCTCCACATAAAAGCGATCAAAGTACACACTACTAACTCTTGTGACCCTACCACCTGTAGGTGAATAGATCACTCAAGCAATGGCGTCCTCCATCTAATGCTTTTATGTACATCTCAAAATCTCATATAAGGTCATCACCTGTGGGTAGAATAATAAAACACAAGACCAGAGACATCCCCAAACATGCAAGTAGAACAATTCAAATACCGACTTAAAAGGTCACTGTGATGACTGCATTCTCATTAGTACCTAAATGGATCCACTAACACAAGGGATACACCTTTATATTATTCTCACATTTTGTACGAGCATATAATATATGATAATGTATCAACAATAAATGCAAATCCTTATGCATGTTCTTATTATCACATATCAGTGCTGAGAACATCATCGATATACTTCATTTGAGACTCTATCACAAGAAAAATCTCAATTGGATTGATAATCATACAATACCAAACAATAAAGATACCATATGAGATACCAAAACCACATGCACCTCTTTGATTTCTAGTTCAAAGCATGAAATTTTACTTAAAATTGGCCAAAATAACCCTTATTTGATTTTTTGAAATTAAACCTTATTTATTGCTCATGTAATAAATCCAAAAAATTTAAAACTCAATTTGTGAATTCACAGGACCCGAAATAGTCCCAAAATAACCCAAGGGCCAATTTAGTGAATTTTGAAAATTTTGAGTTTCTTTTATCTATAGTGTGCTAACTTCAGTATGTACTGTAATGCTGACGTCAACATCACATCTGCATTGCGTTAGCACTGCGTGTGGGTGGATTGCGTGTGCAACGCATGTACCACGCCTGACGCAAACCTAGATGTGTGGGTGCATGTTTGGATTCGTGCTTAAATTAGGTTTTTGAAATTCGGTCAAATTAAATTATATCTGTCAGATTTGAGTTTCATTATATAGTTATGTTTTTAGTCAATGACCAATTAATCCTAATCTAGACTTGACAACGTGTTATTACTGTGCCTCACCATATAATTTGACATCCTAATGAAATTCAACTTTATTAGGAAACCCGTCTGAAAGGTTAACCGTACACCAAATTATTTTAAAATCTATTATGTACTTATTTATTTGAACTAACTTAAAATTTTAAACGATTATAGTAGACCTAAGTGAATGAAAATAAAAATACACATAATTAATAATCTTATATTTGAAACACATTATTGTTATTATTGTTTGTTGCACGCTCGGTGCACGTGAATATACTCATGAGAAAAATTTTAGATGCATTATCAATCATATTATAATTGTAATATGTTGATTTACTAATAAACATGGGAGAAAATTCATAATAAGATTTTTTATTATTACTATTTTCAACACAAATGTAAATCCTATCCTAATATGTAACTTGATCATTTTCTTATCTTTTTCTCGAAACTATTTTTAGAATCAGTTCATTACAACCACAGTAGTTGTACATGTCTTACTTCTAACGATATCCCCAAGAATGTGTTAAGAGAACTCTACACGTAATATAGAGAGGGTTAGATAAGAAGTATTACCTCCTTTAGAGCCTAAGTTTATTTATAATATGGTTCAATCCTTTTTTATAATAAAATAAAATTATAATTATAATTAAACTTTAATTAGAATTAGAATTAATTCTAATTAAGTATCAATTGAGTCTAAATAAGATCCAATACCTCATATTGGTCCTTATTTATTAAATATCTCATATATAATCCTAAAGTTTCTTAAACTTTACAATCATGTCTAACTTAATTAAATTACCATTTTCGTTCATCAACTGTTCTTTGTATATGACCCATTAGATATATTAGTAATATATATAAATTATATCACTAAATTATATTCAAGATTTGATAAATTAAACTCATTTAATTTATCTTTAGTTTTTAATTAAATAATTTATATCTATAGATCAAGATTGGTACCTAACAGTGTATCATGACCACCAAAATATTAGGAATATCAAAGTGGGTAAAGATTTTTCTATATAATTTAATCATTTCATTATACAATGTTGTAATTAGACATGTTTACTCTATTTAAGTCTAATCATATTCGTTCTTCATTATTTGTAACTGATTTTATTAATGACATTTGAAAATTATTCTTAAAGTGTTATTTTACTTTGGCCAATGATTTTTCAAATTAATACTAATCGATAACAATGAAACATTCACCTTGATCACTTTAATATGATAAATCTTATATTGATCACTCAAGTATCTCTATATAGTATGATATATTTAATAACTACCAATTGAACTACCCTTGATTAGGATAGATCATAAGTAGTACCAAAACATAATAATTTACCATATGTGATGTTTTAAAGTTTTTAAGTTAAATGATCACTTATACAATCATTATAATGAGAATTTTCATAGATATATAATGGTGTGCATCCAAATATCATCACACAATACGTCAAGCAATATGGATTTACCCTAAAACCTTTTGTGGGCATGATTACGGAGCAGGGCAATATTAGAAGGTTGGAGCATACTCCTACTCTGGC
>JANKOD010000002.1:15182343-15198582 GCA_026284645.1 Erythroxylum acuminatum | reverse complement strand
TAATTTAACTTTTTAAATTGAGCTTTAATTATTAATTCTCCACTTACTATCATTCTTCTTATTAATAAATATGTTTTTATTAATGCTATTAAATAATTTAATTTAATTCTGAATTTTTATTAGTTTTATCCTTCGTAACAATAACGAATTGATAAAGTTATGACTAATAATAAGCAAATTCTTTTCAAATTATACATTTATTAATCGTAACTAATATTCTTATTAATATTATAACAACCCGTGCAAAGCACGGGGTTTAAAACTAGTTACTTTAGAAACCACGTACGCGAGCTCCACATCTCTTATCTTAATTTAACTACTAAATGTCTTTAGCCATTCGCACACCAATAAAGGAAAAGAGCCTGAATTAAGCTTAACTGTAGTGTAGGGTAATAAAATATCGGCATAGTGTCCAAAACTACATCTTCGGTTTGACCAAATGCGGTCCCGTCTCTCAATCCATGTTAGATCAGATTTAGTTTCCCGCAAGGAAATACATACAACACTGAAGAAGCTAACCACTTACCGTATCAAACACTGAAGAGAGCTGCTTAGATCTAGCCGACCAAAAATGGACCTACAACCGCCGCCGCTCTCTGCGGCGATCACCACCGCTACTGCTTCGAGTAAGCTCCGCCTTATGTGCAGCTACGGCGGTCACATAATCCCGCGTTCCGCCGCCAAGTCTCTCTGTTATGCTGGCGGCGACACCCGCATCATCACCGTCCCGACCACCAACGCCGGCGACCTTACTCTCGCCTCTCTATCTACACACCTCGCCTCAAGGCTCAATATTAGCTACCCTTTTGTTTTGAAGTACCAACTTCCCGACCACGACCTTGATTCACTCATCTCTCTTTCCACCGACGAAGACCTCCTTATTATGCTCGACGAGCACCGCCGCTTGTCTGCTCCCTCACGTATTCGTCTGTTTCTGTTTGCAGCCAAGTGTTCGGCTTCTTCCCCCGAGTCGGGAGCGCAGAAAATGGTTTCGAATAAAGGTGAGTTATTGGGTGGTGGAAGCGAGTTGAAGCATCCAAAGACCGAGAGTTGGTTCGTGGATGCGTTAAAAAGTGCTAAGATTATGCAGTGTGAAGGTAGTCATGAAATTTCTGGTAGTAGTGGAGATTTAAGTAATAGTGGTGGTGGTCTTTGTGGAGCGGAGTCGATGGTTTTAGAGACGAGTTCTTCTTTTGGATCAACTTCTTCTTCAGTTTCATCTTCGAACTTGCCGGCCAAGTTTCAGGTTGATGATTCCTGGGCTGCTTCACAGGACGGAAAGGTGAAAATTTTTGGTGTGGAATCGACTGCGTGGTACTTCTCCTTTGTTGGCTATTCATTTTTATCTTTTTCATGTTTTGTTTTTCTCCCCGCAATTTTTCTTTGTCAAAAATATTTCCCTTTCTTTGGTTGGTGATAAACTTAGCAAACTAGTGTAGGAGGTGGAGTTTAACTCAACCAGGATACGAAAAGAGTGAGTCGATTGGCATGAAATTCATATAGGGAATAACAAAGGAATGGAAAATGCAGGATCATTTTAAAAGAATCTTTTGGTTGTTTAAGCCTTTAAGGTTTTATGTTAAGGGGCTCTTCCGTTCCTATATTCTGGCTATGGCCGCGTATAGTTTGTTTGTTCCTTTTGATCTGCTAATTGCTTAAGCTTGTAGGCCAAATTATGGTGATAACAATGATGGGTTGTGAATATGTTGTTACAGTGACAACGCAATAGCTGCTTCAGTTTTTTATGCACAGCATGGAAATTATCAAGATCCTAGTGGCCATAATGCAGCCAAAGTTTCTTCGAATCCATTTGAATCAGATACGAAATTCACAGCTCCTGCCACTGGGGTTGATATGAATAGATTAATTCAGGTTTCTGAGTTTCCATTGCCTTTGCAATTCGATCAGCCACCACACCAACAATTGGTTCATGATCAGACATCACTGCCCCAACAAGTTTATGATCAGACAACACAGTCACAGTCACAGTTTATTCATAATCACCCACTGCAACCACAATATCTTCACACAGTTGCTCCACAATATTTACCCCAAAGCTCTACTGGTGTCATGCCAATGCCTCCCATCTATCTGATGAATTCTCCTGGAATACCTCAACAACAGCAACAGCAGCTCTATTATCAGGCCAATCAACCACAACAACTATATCTTGTGCCTGTTGGGCAGCCTTATAATTTGCCTGAGCAAAGTGGTTTGATCAACAATACAACTACTCTTTCTGATCGTCCTCCATTGCATCCCACCACGTTTTTGAACACTGCCCATGTGGTTTACAAGGTTTCAACTCCTTCCACCGTGCCTGAAGTGGCCTCACAAGTTTACCGAACAGTTGAAATGGGAAGTGCATTTGCGAATGTACCTCAAAGTGAAAATCATGAACAAGCTGGTCTTCCTCAAATTAGTAATCAATTACAGTCCATTCGTATTGCTTCTGTGGAAAACAGTCCCTCCAGTGATGAACTTAATGATGACCCTGCTCGTACCCAGATATACAAATCTCAGCCTCCAGCTCCCATGCTGCCTTCTCATTACCAAAAAATGGGCAAAGCCACAACAGTCCTGTTATCAGAGGCTTCCGCCAAGTTGCATGCCGAAAATGTTTAGCAGGATATTAGGACGTCACATCCACGACTGTAACATAGGCTGAAACAAGACTTAACTAGTTTTTTGTGCTAATGTTGAATTTACCTTTGTTGATGTTAAATTTTGGTTTTGTTGGTTCTTTGTTGCATGAATTTTCGTTACCTGTTATGACACTGTAAATTTGTTCTGGGCTTGCAAGTGCACCATGACTTTTATTGAACGCATCAAGTGCCTATTCTGTCTCTGTTGAAAGCTTTTGAAGGATAAATTGTGGATCTGGGCCATGAAATTCTTGTGGCTCAGGTTATGCTCCTGAACTACCTTAAGCTTTGTTTTATTTACAATTCTATGCACCTGTTGGTGTTTTTTTTTTTTTTTATCACATAAACGGGGCATACGCCCAAAAGAGAAAACTACAAGGTGGTGACTCGTGGCAGTGCCACCCCCACCGAATCGGCAAACAAGAGCGAGACAAGCCCTCCAACAGGCTCATGAAGCCAATGAACACCAATAAGAAGACGATAGCTATAGTTGGCTAGCCAATCCGCATAGTGATTGCCCTCCCGAAGAACATGACTGACCCGCACAACCCAATGTCTAGCACCTGTTGGTTTGACACAATATGAAAGATGTAGGTGGATTCAATGGTGTGTGCACGTGACGTGGGAGTTTGAAAAGAGTTTCTTTTGCTTGGTGCTATTTCATACATTTGCACTTCGATCTGTGTCGGTTTCGGTGATATTAATCAAAAAATGAACAAAAGAGGTATGAAAATGTTAGTCTTTTATTAATTCTTTAATACAATAAAAGAATACAAAGAATTAAAGTTAATTTTATGTAGAAGCACTTTAAAAAATAATCAATAAACATCTTCTTATTTGAATGTCTTAATACAAATTGTTCTTAAAGTTTTCAACTTTTTATAGATGATTGAATATACTTTTAACTTACATATAAATTATAAAGGATGTCTTTATGTAGGCTAATAAGAATTTGAGGATTAAATAAACTAAAATTATTTTTTTTTCACTAAACGCATTAAGGGAGTAGGAAATTATTACTTATTTTCCTAACTTTACCAAATTAATGGGAAGTTCAAGTTTTCTTGTCACCATCTCCATAACTCTTGGAAAATATAGTTTGAAGGATGCCTCCTTTGTTGTCACGTCATCTAAAATACTATCTCACTTTTCTCAAAAAAATGCTCACACTTTGTAAGTTAATACTCCCAATTTCTTAGTTCATAATTTCCATATTCTTCCCATCTAACAGCATGACCTTTTAAATACAAGTACTTTGATAAATCTTTGATTTAACCATCTTGAACCATCATTGTCCATGATTCATTCAAATATCATAACCTAAGTAAACAACATGCCATTACATAATAAATTTCATAGATTTACTTACCTTTCAATTTTTACTTTGAAATTAAGTACTTCTGAGCATCCTCAAACTTAACACGACTTTCCTTACCTTTCAATTTTTACTTTGAAATTAAATACTTCTGAACATCCTCAAACTTAACACAACTTAGTTTTATCTTTCTTCTTTTGATCTCGCATTCAAATCTTGCTATCGCCAAAGATTTCTATTAATGTTTACCAAGACTCACTTTCGAGTTTTAATCGAATTTACTCATTTGCCTTTAGTTTGTAATGTTCCATCACGAAATAATCTCCTCCCTTTTGATGATGATAGAATATCTGAGATATTAAAGAATAATAATAAAATTAAGTTGAGAAACAATTGTGCGTACCAAGATAATGATTGATTTTCCTTTAATTTGTGCATAAAATATAATTTAATATCAAGAACAAAAGAGATATTAAAGATCCCCTAAAAAAAAGAGATATTAAAGAATTATCCACACATATAGATATATTTACTCAAGTATAAAAAAATCTTAATATAAAAATCACCATATATACAAAAATTACTCTTCCCACTTATCATAACTCCCCTTAGTGATTAGCTCTCCTTTAATTCGCATATAAAATATAATTCATCATCAAGAAAAAAAGAGGTATTCAAAAAATTATCTACACATACAAAAAAAATTACACAAGCGTAAAAATATCATAACACAAAAGCCATATATAAATGTCACTCCCCCAAATATCATCACTTTCCCTAAATCTAATATTACCGATCTTTCTTCCCTATTTTAGAATCATCAAAAAAGAATTATTTATCTAAAAATATAAAAAATAAAGTTTCTTGCATCTTGCTAATTTGATTAAAAGATTACATCAAATTTAATCAAGATTGATTAACTTTCCCAATAAAGAGTGCTATAAGACATTTAAAGATCAAAATAGTCAATTTCAATAGAAGCATCCCTAACTATATCTAATTTTGAAAAATCCCCAATTTCGATATATGCCTAAGTTGAAAAAATTAAATTAAAGCAACAAAGACAAATTTAACAAAATTAAAGGTTAGAATTAAAAAATGTGAACGTAATTGTAATATTCAAAAATCCATTTCATGAAAGAGTGTAGAATTTTGAAAGCTCCAAAATTTCAAAAATAAGGATAGAATAAAGTACTCAAATTTGAAACTCTATAATGAAAACTATGACACCACCATACTTGTTTTAAAAAATTGAATATTTTTTATAATTTTATATAAACAACTTTAAAGATATAAACATTATCAAAAAAAATCTTAAAGTTTAAGGATTTAACCAAAAAGAATTTGAGTGTTAATGATCTTTAACAAGAAGGAGAAAGAAAAAAAAATTAAAGAAAGGGTAGGTAGTTGTAATGGGGGATGGTATTTTTTAATGAAAAAAGTGAGTTTTCTAGGATTTTAAGAGGCATAAAAAAGAAAAGAATAGAAAAAAGGTAAAGGACAAAGGCTTTAAATCGTATATATTGGTCGACCAATTATAGGTACTAATTAACTAGTTAAGGGTTATGGTTGACCATTCATATTGAACAAATGGGCTAAAAACTCATTGTAACTTAATTTTCTTCCTTGCAAAATACATTCATCCACTAGTGCTCTATATTGGTCAACCACACACTAGTCAATGAATGTCTTTTTTTGGTCGATCGCTTATGCAACCAATCTTCTCGCAAACTCACTAGAAGGAAAATTCTTTTAGGAGATAAGGAATTAATTAGCCACTCAAAGAAATTGGTCAACCAACTTGAGTAAGTGATGGATAAGAACTTTTAATAAATGATGAACAAACTCACTATGTGTGGGATTTTGGCAATTTTTGATAACATTAGTCAACCACACTATAATATTGGTCAACTAATATGACCTAAATACCTGCAAATCAAATATTCAAACTAATACAAATTATTCTTGCTCTCTTTAAGAACTAATTTATTTTATATTCTACATAAAGTTTTCAAGATTTTTTTGGACACTAGAAGGTTAGATTTATTAAGATAAAAAAACTCTTTAAAAAATCCTAACATCCCTATTATATACCAATTGTTGTTTAAAAAACCTACAAAATAAGCCAAACAATATGTTTTAGGTACCTAAGTGAGCTTAGTTCCTTGATTGTTAGGCTCTTTCTTTTTAACCATGCTTTGAAAGGTTTGCTTGCCATTCTTTATTTAAGAAAAAAAAATCTATCAGCATGCCCTTACTTACCATAAAAATGATATACCATGTTACATGGGTAATGATAATGCATAAATGCATTAATTTATCTTCTATATATATAATAAGGAATCATTTTTTTGATATTATATGTGTTAAAAGTTCTTTTAGGATAGTGAAATGTCCTATCATGATTAAGTTATGATGTATACTATGAACAAAAACTTGATATATACTTCTTTGAGGCCTAAAAAAGTGTAAGTGAATTGCATATTATTGTAGACTATTTTTTTGAGAGTATTGGACCCATTGCCCAAATTGTAAGCTATAATACGAAAGTATAATGCTTGAATTAATCCTAGTGGATGTAGAATGTGCATGCATATGCGCTTAGATGTCGATGCTTCGTACTCATTTGTCACATTAAATAATGGTTCTCTACTGTGTAAATATTTTCCCTTTTCAAACATGGTTCTAGAATTAGTTTCACTTCCATGGTTATATCATATTCTATACCTATCGTTAAATTTCTTTTAAGCTTCTAACATGTTTTTCTCTAATTTTTTACTCTTTTTTGTAAATTTGGATAATAAATTATTCAGAACATTGATCTCCTTTTTCAATGTCTCATTTTTTATGTTTTAATACTTTTAATATGTTATTGTAATCAATGATTATATTTTTAAATGCTTTAATGCTATGCAATTCACTTTTTATATTTTCATTCTTACTATTCATGCATCCAATTATTTTTAAACCTCATTAAATTTGGAAGATAATTTATTGCTTTTCTTATTCACAATTCTAAACTTTTAACTAATTTATTATGTTTCAAATCATTATCACTATCACATAAATTAAAGTTGGATGTTACCTAATCTTCATCTACAGTGATTAAGCATATATGAGCTCTCTCTTCTTCCAAATGCTCATTTCAGGTTCACTCATGTTATTTAAAGTTGACACTTTAACTGCTTTCTTCTTATCCTTCTTCTTCTTCTTATAGTTTCTTTTATACTTCTCATTATCATTGGGTAGAGGACATTATGGCTTTATGTGGATGAGTTTCCTACATTCAAAATAAATAATGTTAGAGGATTTGTGTTTAAAATGACCTTTACCTTCCTTAAAGTTCTTTCTTTTGTAGAATCCCTTCTTCAAAAACTTCTTAAATTTTTTAGTGATTAAGCCAAAGTCTTTTTTATCACTCGTACTAATTGGTCTCTCTTCCTCTTCGGCCTTCACTTAATTCTTCTTTTAAGATTTTGAACACTAAATTATTTTTCTTTAAATGCGTCATTTCTTCTTACTACTCTTAGAGCCTTACCTCTTATATAAGAAGAGATCCAACAAGTTTCTCTAATGATAATATTGTCAGATCCTTGTCTTATTATGTAGCCATCACTTTAGCTTCCTACATCTTTGAAAGTGACCTAAGTAATTTTCTTACCATTTTAACATTATTATAGGTTCTTCTGAGACCTTTGAGAGTATTAATAATATCAATAAATCTAGCGTACATGTTAAATATGCTTTGATCATGCTTCATTTGAAACAATTCATATTAATGTGTTAACATCCTCACTTTAACCTCATTTACTTGATTTGTTCCTTAATGTGTAACTACTAAAGTATGTCATATTTCATGAGTCGATTTACACATAGAGACCCTATTGAATTAATTTCTTCCTAATACATAAAATAAGATACGTGCATCCCTACTATTTAAGGAGATCTGTCTCTTATCTTAATATTCCATTCTTCCTTTAATTAATTAACTTTTTTGTTATTTACAATTTTTATAGATATAAAGGGACCATTTAAAACTATTTTCCATAAGTAAACACCTTCGCCTACTAAGAAAAACATCATTCGAGTTTTTTAATAGAGGTAATCATCACCGTAAAAGAAAGGTGGTCTACTAATGTGTTGTCCCTCTTGGTTAAATGACGATGATATGCCTTGTCCCTTTTGGTTAAATGGGGACGCTACTCTTAAATATGTCATTAAGATCTTTGCTTTATTAGAAATACTACCCTAATAAAAAATGCTTTATTATCACTTATTAGTCCTTAATGACACTTAATAGGAGGTGAATTGGATGCTTACAAAGTTCAACAATTTTTCTCACCAATTAACTTAGTTTAACAACAATTAATATATATGCATAGATATACACACACACACACACACACACACACACACATATCTACATATATATATATATATATATATACACACACATATATCTATATATATATACACACACACACACACACACACACACACACACACACACACACACTTATATATAAGAATTAAGGGATTACGTAAAAAAAACCAATCAAACAATTAAATAATAATTTAAAGAAGATACGAAAGAGAAAATGAAAATCGTTTTATAGCGATTCAGTAAACAACCTTTGTCTTCATTCACTCCTAAGTCTCTTCATGGAATTCCACTATAATTCTTCTTTCAAGAAGAAGAATAACCTTTTTACAATCTTTACTCGATAAATAGGAACCCTTTTACAGTATTTATGGTTCAAAGGAACCTTAATCCCACTTGGAACACCCTCAAGTACAATAATATAAGCCGCAACCAAATCTTACAACTCAAAATGCCTTACTTTATTGCTTGATAATTTCAAAGAAGCTCATTTATACAAATACAAGAGAATGATACTTTAATGATTGAAAAACACTTAGAAATATGTATAAAAGACAACGAAATGATTTTTGATGCTAAAACCAATGAAAATATGTATTTATAAGATTTTAGGAACCTTACGACCTATTAAAGCCGCTAGTTACAAAGAACTAGCAATTACAATGGCTAGTTACAAAGAATTAGCTGACCAGTATAGCATATTGATCAATTAATGTGCATTAAATAAGCAGATTTTCTATTTATTGAGCCATTGGTTGACTAGTAGGCATATTGGTCAACCAATATAGCATGTTAATCAATAAATACATTAACCAATATCACTAAAAACTCTCAAATTATCAAATTTAACAACTTTACCCATATTGGTTGATCATTAGCCCATATAGGTCAAACAATCCAAAAAAAATGATTTTAACTTCTTCAAATGCTTAAACTTGATTTGTTTAAAGTAATTATAATTTAAAAGTTTTCTAAAATGTTCCTTAAAGAGTGTTTGAAAGATTAAAAGGTTTTTTTTCATTAGAAATAAAAGCTTTAATGTCTCTTGATAAATGGCAAAATTCATACAATAAAGTTAAATAAAATCTTTATGTATAGTGAGGCTTTTAAAACATCAACTTAACTAAATGATATTACAATTAAAATTATAAACTAAAGAATAGCCTTGATGTTCCTTGTTCATCTTTTGTTCTTAACTTGGTCTTCACTTTGTAAATTGTAGCACTTTATCTCCTTTTTTTAATCAACTTCATAAACTATTTTCTTGAGTTTATGACTATATCTTATTCGCATATTTCTTCTCGTCAAAATAATAAATCCATTAGTAGTAGTTATTTTTTTGTCATTAAAACATTGTTTGGAAACTCCTTTGATTCAATGGTATGTTTCTTCGACTAACAATGGGGAGTTTCACATACCTTCCTTTTACCTTTCTTTGAGCCATTATGAGTTTCATCATTCTTCTTACCCTCTCTGCTAGTTCGAATGGGTGGAAGAATTTGAAGATCCACCAAGGTATCTACATCCACAATTGTGCTATGGAGGTCCTTCACATTTTACCTTCGAAGCTCAACTTATGCCCAACCTTGCAAGTCATTTATAAATTTTACAATTTTTGTATATCCAACATCAAAGATGTAAATTACCTCACACACTCCTGCATCGATCCATCTTGTCCTAACCATTTCAAAGATTCCCTTATAAACCATGAAGTATTATTAGAGAGGAACTAATATGTTAACTTCTTCATTTTCTTTTAAGTGTCAATTAGAGGTCTACCCGCATTGATATCATTTAAAGTCTTCATATTCCACCATGGTTTCGTATCATCCACCATATACATTATCATGCCTGACATTTTCCTACATCAAATATCTTTGCCACCATAAAGTATTGCTCTATATCTTATAATAAAATTTTGACTTTGGCATTTCTCTTGCCATAAAAAATTTGTGGCTTTTACACCATCATTATAATACTCTCTGATCGAATTTTTAGTTCGTTCTTAGATGTAATATGTTTAAGCGTCATGTCATAGATCACCTCCTCATGAGTTTACAACTATTCCTTAATTACTCTCTTTGTTTCTTGAAATTCAATCACCAAAGCTTCAAAATTTTCTAAGAAAGGAATAGTACTTTCATCTATTAGGGCTAGAGAACCAATAAACGCCTCTTATATATTAACTCTTTCTGTAAAATTGATTATACCAGTCACTGTTCACCAATAAAGCTCTAATATCAGTTGCCAAGAGAACTTTTTGGACCTCAACATAATAAAATAATAATGTTGAAGTTCTTATACGACAATCAAACGCATGTTTGCTAAAACTTAACTCATCCTTCCTTTATGATTATCAACCAACAAGTCCATTTGTTTCCAAACGCCTTATACTTCTGTTTTGAAGTATCACTTACACTCCTAACACTTATGTGTTCAGAACAAATTAATCAAAAGATATGATAAAACTAACCTTTTAGTGATTTATTTACACAATAAATAATAATAAAACAAATGAAGATTTTTAACTCAAATCTCTCAATTTGGACTTTCTCTCCAAGTTCAAAACTCTTACACAGATGTTTGAATGTATTCCCACTTATAAATGAGCTAGAAAAGATGCTTTTCTATAGACATACAAGAACTTAGGGGTTGTTTGGTTCCACTTCTATTTTTCTGTTGCAGTTTTTAGTTTTTAGTTTATATTTTTCTTTTAAATAAAAACAAAATTTTATTTAGTTGTTAATATCAATGTAGTTATACTTTTATTATTGATGATAATTACATATTAGATAAAACTTAAAGATAACTTATTTTTAATTAATTAAATTTATTTTAATCTCTTACATAATATTTATTAAAAAATTTCAATAAAATTATTTTATTTTTAAATAAATAATTTAAAAATTAAATGTTATTTAATCAAAATTTATTTGAAATTTGTATATTTTGAAGATATTTTAAACTTAATTATATGTGTCAATAATTAATTAATTAATTAAATTAAATTATTAAATAAAATTAAATTATTCAGAATTTTTATTGATAATTAATTTAAATTAATTAAATATATACTATTAAATTAAATTATTTATAATTCTTATTAATAAATAATATATCAAATAATTAAATAATATATATTTAGTTGATATTAAAAAAAAATAAAGACATAAAAAACTACTTTTTCGTAGTTTTCATAAATTTCGAAAAGCAGAAGAAACCAAAACCATACACTCAAACAAATAAAATTTTCACTAAATTTAAAACAAAAATAAAAAACTAAAAATATAAATATAAATATAAATAAACAATTCCTTAGCAATCAAATAAGTTAAAACTACTAACTTTATCCACTAATTCACAATTTACAGTTGCGGGGAGTTGCCTTCCTGTCACCAACTCGTTATAACACATGGAATATAAGGTCTGAAAGATGCCCACTACGTTGTCACGTCATCTGAATTACTTTTTTTACTATCTGAAAAAGTGCTTCATTTTGTAAGGTAGTGTTCCAAACTTCCTTAATCCATGCTTTTATGTTCTTACCATCATTGTCTCTTAAATACAAATGCCTTGATAAAATTTTGGTTTAATCTTCTCGAACAATCTTTGTATACAATTCATCTACTAAGTTAGCAACAATCCGGACTATTATATAACAAACTAAAGTTTTGAAACTCGGATTAGACGTCGAACTGGAGGTCTTACTGATCACCGATTTGACCGGTTCAACCATCGGTCGAATCGGTGTGACGTCGTAATTATACAATAATTATATTTAATTATATATAATATTAGTAATATTAAAAATATACAAAAATATACCAAATAATAAAAAAATAAAAAATAAAAAATAAAAAATAAAAAATTTATTGAATCAGTGACCGGTTCGACCGATCAATTAACCGGTTTTGACCGGTTCTTATTGGTTCAATTAGGGACCGATTTTTAAGAGTGAACCAGACCGAATAGCCGATGCTTCCTACTCACCTCGTCGAGCTGGGGGCTTGAGCATGTCCCAAGGTACGTAGTTTAAATGCCAAAGATCGCTAATGACTTTTTTTTTTTTCTTAAAACCGATCAGGCCACTCCCTGAGTCCTAGACATGGAATCATTTTGTCCAGTATGGAATGGAGTCATTGCATTCGGTATGCTTTCGCGGCAGATCCGTTAGGCGACCCAGATTTTAAGACACGTGACGGTACATTGCGTAGCAGATTTATCCTGAAGCCTATTTGGTTAAGATACCTTATTGTTCTTATGATTTAAATGGAACCTTCTTATAGATACATACGTTCTCACGGAACATTGAAGTACATTCTCTCTAATACATGAATGAACTGAGGTCTTCTTAAGGCGACGAGGCCAGTTTGTCCAGAGCATCACTGACACTCCGCATAGAAGGTCTTCTGTCAGGATTCACTTGAACACAGGCTAGAACTATTTCAAGAACCGCAATCATCTGGCCTTGCTTTTCCAAATCACGAGCTAAGAAAGGGTCTAATACTTCAATGAGTGGCTTAACTCCAATGCTAAGCTCAACCAACTGCACTAGATTCATCTCTGATGAACCTGTTTGCATTGCTGATTTGCCAGAAATCAACTCCAGTAAAATTACCCCAAATGAGTAGATGTCCCACTTCTGAGATGGCTTTGATAGTTTTGAGGCCTCAGGTGCTTCATAGAAGGAACCGTTAGTACTCGATTTTGTTGGCGTTAATGCACAGGGAGAAAGTTGTGGGGTTGCTCCACTTGTTAGCTGTTCCTGTTGAAGGATTGGGGATTCGTCTGCTTGCCATAAAGCAACGCGGCTAAGTCCAAAGTCTGAGATGCGGGGTTCCATGTTCTCCCCAAGAAGTATATTGCTAGCCTTCAGGTTTCCATGGACATATCTTTTTGGGCTGAATTCGTGTAGGAAAACCAAGCCGTTTGCTATACCCTTCATGATCTTTAGACGGACCGACCAGGAAAGTGGTTTAAAGTGTTGAAGTCCTGCTCTTCCTGTTAAAATTTTTGATAATCAGAGCTATTACATTTCAGGGACTAATTCTCAACTCACGAAAAAGAAACGAGTATTCAAATGAATGAGACTACTTTAAACTTACCATGCATTGCTGTTGAAAGATCACCATTGGGTACATAATCGTAGATGAGCAGCTTCTCACTGTTACACCAGCAATAAGCTAGAAGCCTAACAATGTTTGGATGGCTGATTTTTCCAATTACTTCAACTTCTGATTGAAACTCTCTGAATCTCTGAAAGCCTTCATTTTCTAGTCTTCTCACTGTCACAACTGGTCCTCTTTCAAGAACAACTTTGTAGACAATCCCTATTCTGCTTTTTCCTAGAAGGAATGCAGAAGCTTTGAGAAGTTGACTAAGATCAAAATCAGCTTGTGAGTCTAATCTTGTGAAAGTGTACTGCTCCATAGTCCCAGACAGGGACTCCAGATCGTCTGTTCTGAAGCAGAATTTCTCCTTTCTGATCGTTGATCTATCTTCTGAATTCCAGCTTTCAACACCTTCCGTCCCATTTTGGAAGTAAACGTTCTTGAACCAGCAATAAAGTGAGAAGAAAATGAGGCAAATTCCGGCAATTGAGGCGGATACTATCAGAACACTCCAATGCTTTCCTCTTCCATCTCTCCTTCCTAATGATTTAGATGTCTCCTCCGCCAAAGGCTTAGCGGTAGGATTTTGATTTGAAGTGCCTAAAGGGCACAGAGTTTTTAATGGGAAGCCACAGAGGAGAGGATTGCCAATGAAAGCTGTCGGTCCTGCATCGACTAAGGCTCCTTTTTGTGGAATAGGACCGCTTAAATTGTTGTAGGCGAGATTGATATAAACTACCTCAGGAAGATTCCCTAGACTCGCTGGAATAAGGCCATTGAAATGATTGTGCGATAGATCCAGCACCCCTTGTAAACTTGATAAGTTTCCCATGTCTTCGGGGATCACATTATTGAAGTTGTTGAATGAAAGATTCATATTTTGAAGCATAGACAGATTGGTTCCCAAGCCATCTGGTACTGAGCCAGTGAAACTGTTTTGACTGAGGACGAGACTCTTCAATCTCTTGCAATGAACTAGAGATGAAGGTATGCTACCGTTGAAAGAATTCTGTGAAAGATCAAGGCCCTGTAGGTACTTGAGGTTTCCTATTTCAGAAGGAATTGGTCCTGAAAACGAGTTCTGGGATAGGACCAAAGTCCTTAAGCCAGTTGCAGCAAAGAGTTCCGCTGGCAGACTTCCCGAGAAGAAGTTGTTTCTGAAATCTACATGGCGCAAAGCAGCCAACTTCCCACCATCAAGTTGAGGAAAGCCACCAAGTCCCTTATTTGAAATGTAGATGGAAACTACTTTCTCTTGACGGCATATCACTCCGTGCCATGAACACGGGTTTGTATCAGACAAGTTCCAGTTGTCCAAAGAGCCAGCTGTTGAATTGTCCAAGGATTGCTTGAAGGATAGAAGGGCAAGTCCCTCATCATTGAGAGAACTGACAAGAGCAATATGGTGGAGTATGAGAAAAACTAAGCGAAGAACCATATCTCCAAAGTAACAAACTTTTCTTTTTTCTTGAATCACCTTGTGTGCTTAAGAAAAAAGTAGCGAGGTCTCAACAATGCTTTCACTTTTTCTGCGGCCCTTACATAAAAAGATAGCTGACTGCAAGATTTTGGTCAATGCAAAGTGTCATCCCCACTTCTACTTTACTTTTCTGTCGACTTTGAATTTCTAATAGTTCCATTCTCCATTTTCTTAATAAGAAACAAAAAGGAAATGATAGATTTGTAGCACTTGAACAATGCCATAAAAAGCCATATCATTGTATCTGTCACGACTTTCTTAATGTAAAAGCAAACTCAAGTTTCATTTGATTACATAGTAGTAATGCTGTTTTCATGTCTCGTGTCTATTGTCTAAAGACTCTAAACAGTCCGTCATAATCTATTATTAATTATTCCACACCAATCAACAGCCTTGGTCTTCTCTGAAATTGACATTTTGCGAACAGGAGTTGGTTGTTGTTCAAATTTCCGGAAACATGATCGAGGGTTGACACAAGGCCTTGATTGTGGTCCTTCAATCCAGTTTTAGCGCGATTGGTGGCGTTATTTGATACATAAAGCATCATAGATTAGATACGAGGGTTTTAGACTTTTAGTTGTGCTAGCAGAATAATACTGCACAAATGCGCAGTAATAATGCCCTGCGAATTTAATTCATTATAAAATTTTATAATTTTAATGTATAAAATAAAATATAAAATATAAAAATATATAAAGCAAGATAAAAAAACTTTGTAATTAAATTATAAAATTTTAACTAATGAAATTATTAGTAAATATTTAAATTGTATAATAAGGAGGGGCAATTTTAAAATCATAACTCAATAATATGAATCTCAAACAGTTTACATGTGTACTATTTACTTGTGGTTAAAGATAGTTTAATCTAGAAGCATTTTAATTTGTCCTTCAAAAAATTTTCTAGACATGTAATGTACTTGTTTGAGATTGTTGGCCCTCTATCAAAATTTCGTTGCAAGATAATGAATATTTAGATTTATTAATTTATAATAAAAAATATATATTTAATATAAAAAAGAACAGGTAAATTTAGTTAGTAAAAATATGGAGCAAAAAAAAGCAAGAGATGAAATAAAGTTTTAAAAATGTAAAATGTTTTATTAATAATTAAATATCATAGTTAATGAAGGTTTAAAAAAGTGGATAAATTCATTTAATATGTCTGGACAAAATTAAAAACATTTAGTCGATTAAGATAATACGAAAGCATTAATATCTGATATTATTTAAAATTATTTAATGTATAAACAAGTACTGTGAATATTATATAATATATTTTGGTAACGTAATTAAACATGCCTATAA
>JANKOD010000002.1:15142628-15159103 GCA_026284645.1 Erythroxylum acuminatum | reverse complement strand
TTAAATTTTTATATGATTGGACCTAAATAAACTGAGCACATATAAGCCTAAATAAGGTTCCATCCCAAAACCAATTGATATTAGGAGGAGTAACTTATTAGGCTTATATGCATGCTCAAGGCCATATATTCTTTCGATGTGGGACAAAGTATCACTTATATTTCAACAGTTCTTTCCTATTTGTTATTTGACGATGATTTTTAACGTGGAGTGTTAATTAGGAGCTATGCTCCTATTTATCATCTACTTCTCTCCTCTTTTAATAATCTTTAGTGGGAAGTATATATAAGTTTAATTAAGTGCATGTTACTATCACTATAGAGTAGATGATCAATTCCTAAACTCTTGGGAGAAGTCTTTTACAATTTAGAAGGCGAGTTTGAAGTAACCGGTAAAGTTATTTCTTTGTCACCAGAAGGTCACAGATTCTAATAACAAAAACAACCTTTTTATAAAATGCAAAAAAAAGGTTGTATACAATTGTTGACCCTCCTCCAATTTTTGCAAAGCAAGAAGCTTTGTACACTGAAATTTGCCCTTTAAATCTACGTTGTCAACAGACTATCTCATGGTGCTGCTACCATTCTTATGTTAAAGTAGATAATAGTGATACCTTATACGCAGTACAAGTCCAAATTAAAATTTTATCACTTATATTGAGATACCTTTTTCAAGAAGGCTCAAACAAATATAAACAGCAATCTTGGCACGAGCTTGGAAGCACACATCCAAAAAGCTAAAGAGAACAAGACTAAAGAATGCAAATATGTGGGTAAAACTGATCAACCAATCAAAAACAAATAAACATATAGCAGTACCTTTAAGCATTCTACTGCACCTACAAAATTGGTAACAGTTTCTTCGAATCAAACATTGTATCACCTCTGGTATCACCGGTGCTTAGTTGGATTATGACCTAGGAAGTTGGTTTTGTTAATTCATTATGAAAATACAATCAATTTTTATACTGACATCCAAAGCAAATATGAACTATAATGCCACAGCATTCCAAGGTTTAACCCGCACAGCATGTTACCATGCAAAATTGCCTCCACCATAAGGAACAAGATCATTTCTTCCTGCAGATTCGACAAGAGCAATGACCAAAAGTTCGTGTGTGTTGAGCCAGGTCCCGTTCCAAACTCAAAAACGATAATTCCTCCATCAGGTGTTATCTCCAGGTTGGCTATGTGATCTCAATTTGCATTCCTTGGCTAGCTCCTACTTCTATGCGATCCTATGACACTGTCCATTTGGCTTTGTATATCCTCAAAATTCTCATCAACAACAGCTTGACGTTTTCCCGCTTCAGTATCCAGACTCGGTTTTTGCGTCTCCGTACTGGAGGCAAGGTCCTTTGGCATTGCAGTTGCAGAGAGCGAAGACGGATCCGCATTCACCTTTTCCCTAAATTGATTCTTAGATCTCGGAATCTTTGAGAAGAAAATTTCCACAATATTACCAACACAACCTCGGTTGTAAGGATTTGTCTTTCCATCATAGCGATATCGGAAATTTTCGTAAGTTGTCTGCACAACTCGCACACAAGTGATGAAAAGTAAAAGAAGCAAATTTGTATGCGGGAAATTTGAAAACGGGAAGAGAAATATAGGAACCTGATTGGTGAAGATTAAGTACAGATGAAATGAAGTGAGGCCTCCGACAAACCAACCACACACAAATGAAAAGAGTATCTGTTAGCAAGAATCTTAGAAATTATTTTGTACAAAACATTACAACAGGCAATAGGTCTATAGTCATTCAGTTTCTTAGGATTAGAAACTTTAGGCACCAAAGAAAGAAAAGCTTTATTGACTTCTTTGAGTAATTTATCATTTCCAAAGATCCCTGAACTT
Organism: Erythroxylum acuminatum; assembly: GCA_026284645.1. Classification (NCBI taxonomy): domain Eukaryota; kingdom Viridiplantae; phylum Streptophyta; class Magnoliopsida; order Malpighiales; family Erythroxylaceae; genus Erythroxylum; species Erythroxylum acuminatum. The sequence goes on along the minus strand of JANKOD010000002.1, from coordinate 15,157,247 downwards.
TTGACCACTGGTGCTTACAAAAGATTCCATTTCTCTTGAAAAAATATAGCATTAAATCCATCTGGCCCAGGAGACTTATTTGGATGAAATCAGAACATGACCTCCTTTATCTCTTCACTAGTGACTTCCTTGATTAGAGCAGCTTCTTGCAAGTGATTGATTGAACCAGTCATTCCACTAACCAGATAATTAAGGAGTCTTGCAATGTGTGTAGAGATACCATTTATTGCATGAAAATGACTTCTGGCCATTTTTTTCATCTCCTTTTGGTCATTTATGTTGATTCCGTCTTTATTCTCAAGACAAATGATCTTGTTTCTATTTCTCCTACTTTGAATCACACTAAAAAATTATTTGGTATGCTAATCAAAGTACAAAAAGAAATTATTTTAGATAATTCCTAGTCAAGAATAGACAATAATGAAATGGAATATGTTGTCTCCCGATTGTTTTGTTGTACAAGGATTAGACCAAATGTAAAAAAAAGGATATCTAAAAAAACGTCACCATATTGCATCCATAGAATTCTCGATTTCTCTTTCAATCGTTCTCCATGTTCTTTAATGGACTGCAATATCTACTCAGGTCTGATTTCTCTTTAGCCAAGAGAGTGGAATTGGAAGGATCTATAGCCATTTGCTCTGAGTTAAAGATAAATTCTCAAAAGCCTGCACTTTACTGAATTTCAGAGGGTCTGAGTTATGCTTAAGGGGTTTAACACATTCTGATTTAATAAATTTCAGCAATTGAGCACACTAAAATGATTTAGAACCCTACAACTTCAATCCAACATCATATTTAATAATTGATTCAAGTTGAGAATCTTTAAGTAAGGAGTTGAAGAACCTAAAAAGTGAACTTCTCTTGATTGAGCTGCCTACGATACACACCTTAATAGGTGTATGATCTAAGAAAAAAAGGTCTTCAAAAGTCACATAGCTTTCAATTAATAGAGATATCCATTTGTTATTCACTAAGCATTTGTCCAGCTTTCCTTGAATTAGCTTATAGCCTTTTTGATGATTATTCAATGTAAATATAGGTCTATAAAACTTGAGATCCATTGGTCCAAGTGAAGCAGTCAATGTAGTTAGTTCTTTAATTTCAGCATGAGATACTTTCCTTATACCTAAGGATTTAGAAGGAGAAAGCAGACAGTTGAAATCCCCTGCCACCATCCAACGCATAGAAATATTTAAAGCATTAACCTAAAATTTTTTCCACAAGCTGTCTCTTTGAAAATCCCAATTAGGTGCATACACAACTATTATTACTATTGGAAAGTCGAGACATCTTAAAACAATTTTAGTAATTGATCAATACAGTACCACTTAGAGATAGACAAGTAGGCAGTATCCATAACAACTATAACCCTTCCATTTGGGTGTTTTGAATGGTTATTGAGAGTTATCCAATCTGCAGATAAGAATTTCAAACCATTTTGAAAAGCTTATTCCTTAATCTTGGTTTCCACCAAACCAACAAAACAAGTTTGACTAGCTTAAAGATAATCCTTTAAAGTTAGTTGTTTATTAGGATAATTAAGTGCCCCTAACATTCCATATAGTACAAATCATTTGGAGTGTGAGGACTTAGTCTTTCTCTTGTATTTTCTACTTATTGTCACTGTTGCTTACCATTCCTCATGTTGCTGATTAATTTCATTGCTACCAACATCATTATCTAGAATAACAACGTTAGGAGTAGTCAATCTATCATCTTTTGTTACTTTTGCTTCATCACACCTAGAAGGTGAAGAGTTCTCCATAATCTCAACTTCCTCAGCATTATATTGTTGACCATCAAATAAAGTTATTGGCTACAATTAAGTTACTATTTGATTATGTGAATTAGCAATTTGTTTTGAGGCACCTAGAGTTGAAACTTTTAGGTTGCTTCCATTTTTGGCATTCTCTCCATGCTTATTATTAGTAACTTCAATTTGATTATAAACATACAATCTAAATTAGCCTCAGCAGATTCCATATGACTTGTAAATGTCTTTTACAAGCCCACAATTTTGGTAACTTGTAAGCTATTCAATTTTATACTATCGCTTTCACCAACAACTTATAAAGTATCAGGATTCACTAAATTTTGTTTTTCCACCTTGCCTTCTTCATTAATATTTATTTTGGTGATCCATATTTTGGTGATAGGTTTTACCTTCCTCATTAATATTTATTTTGGTGATAGGTTTTGGATACTAAATATGGATCACCAAAATATTAAGAGATCATGTTTAGTCATTAGTATCAACTGCATACCACTTTTCTTCTAGCTTATGTTAATTCAATGTTGCACCATAAGGAAGGCTATTCTCTTGTCCAAAAAGTATCCAACTAAAGAAGTCTTCCACTTGTTTACACCTTGCAAAAGTACTTTAGTAGACAGGAAGAATGGACCATCATTTTGACCAACAACAAAATGTAGTTTACCAAATGAATCTGGATCTTCCACTACATGGCTCCAGGTTTGTTTCTCTGGATTTTGGGGGACTCGAGTTTTACGGTTAAGGTAGGCTTCCAAAAAAGGTAAAGAAACCTGGTTCAATTCGAGAAAAGAGAGGCACAAAAGGTAGAGTTGATGCCGAGAAAGAAGATAGGCTCAAAGGTAGAGTTTATGAGAGAGAGAAGGGTGAGATATGAGGTGAAAAACACAAAGAATCATAGAGAGAAACCATGACAAAGTAGTAAGAAGGAAAAGTAGTGAGCATGTAGAGAGAGAGCCATTTGTAATGAGTCTTGAAGTTGATTGGTTGAAATGTAGAACATATCTCTATTACTATAATTTGAGTTTATGCCCTACATTATATTGGCATTCCTTGATGAAGTATTATTTTTTATTTCATCCCTATGCTCTTTATTTGGACAATCCCCCCTGATATATCAATTTGCTCGCATTTACAGCACCAAACTGCCATTCTACCTTTAGATTTCGACTTCATTTAGAAGAACCATCTTTCCCTTACTTCATCCCACGATCCTAATTTTTTCTCAGGTAGAACCCTTTTACTTATAAACTTTTATTGTTATCAAGTCTTTGTTGATTGTGATCCAAAAACGTAGCAGTAATATCTTCCACTCCATCTTCTTATCTAATGTTCAAGTAGTCGCTAGATGTCTATAATAAAAGGTAAAGAACACAGTAGAATAATCATTTTATTCTTTTTGTAATAGTCACCTCAAGCCTTAATAAGTCACTAAGTATTTGATTAAATACATTGATATGTTGTTTTTTATCTATTCCCTCTTATATCTTATATGTCATCTTCTTAAGATATATTTTGTTTGTAAGAGACATCACCATGTGTTCCCTCTTACATCTTCTTATTTGTTCTCTTCTTAAGATATATTTTGTTTGTAAAAGACATCATCATGTATTGATTGTCTAACTTTTTCCATATCTCTATAAAGGATGTAATATCCATGATATAGTACACAAATTTGACCATCAGACATGGTTAAATGGTTATAATTGCTCGCACTTGCAACTCCTCTTAGTTGAACTCAACATGTCTTCTAACTTATTCTTATATAACCGTTTCAACATGTTTTAATGTTTTAACAAATTCTTCACACTTTGCTATCATAATCTAAAACCTTGTAACTAAAGTTATAGTTTTCTCAAGTATAATTTGATACCACTTCTTAATAAATAAAGTATATGTAGTAATAATAGATTTGTATAAAAGAAAGAAACAAACAAGAACTAACAAAATTTTTTTTTAATCACATTCAACATATTGGGTATGCCCACATCCTTATAAGTCAAGAGTGCGTGCTTTATTGCATTAATCAACGTCTCACTTGAAGATTATAAATTTCCTCTATATATAGACTAGAATTAAATGTTTATAGTTAATTATAAATTTTAGTTGGTACAGTCCTATACAATTTATCCCTTCACAAAACCTAACGTAACTTAAATATGATTCTAATAAGTAGGATTGATAATGAGTTAGGTTGAAGAGCCCCCAAGACAGCAGCCCAAATCCAACCAAAAGCTCGATCAAGTTTGATTTATGTCACCCTAGTTTGAGCCCTATTGGGCTTTAAATGACTTGAACTGCCTAACTTTAACTGGGCAAACCTAACCTAACTTGATTGTCTATTTTTAATATTTTTGTTATTTGGAAACCCAACTGAGTCAACATTAATGACCTTCCATTTCCCTATGAAACCCAATTAACAAGAAACACTAGAGCTTCTCATAAAGTACATTTAACATAAACTAATTCAATAGATAAAACAATGAAAGAAGATAAATGAAGAAATTGAATATAACATGACAAAACGATGACAAGAAGAGAGCACTATGACAACAGAAGAAGAAGATAAATCGATCTAGATCTAGTAGTGATGTCAGAAAAGAAAAGGAATGGTAAAGTTGCTAGGAATGGGTGAAAGGCTTGAAATTAGTTTTTTTTTTCATTTATATAGTCAAGTTTTAGACCGAACCATCTATAAAACCCAAAAGATTAAAAGAAAAAGCTAAAAATCAATCCAAATTTTAGTCAATTCGAGATTAAGCTTGTTGACTTGAAGTAGTATTAGGTCCGAGCTTATTTGTCATCCCTATTAATAAGTCCTAGAATCTTTTTAGAGTTTCAAATATATTAAAAACACATTTCTAAATAAGACAACTTGTTTTATTTTCAAAACACTATAAAATTGGACATTCGTATATATAAGTCATACATAATAATCTCTTTGGGTTGAGCCCGTTAACTTCAGATTGTATTAAACCTAGAGTTTATTTATCATCTCTATTAATAAATTTTAGAATCTTTTTGGAGTTCCGAATCCATCAAAAATAAATTTATAAATTAGATAATCTATTTTTTTCCTAAAACCCTTTAAAATTTTATTAGTCATACACAATAATCTCTACCTTAATGAATATATTGTTTTCAACTAACATACTTTGAAAAACATCTTTAAAATTATACGTCCATATCTACAAATCACACTAAACATGTACTTAAATAACCAATGACACATCGCACATGTCCTTAAATGTGACTCTTACTTTTTTGTCAATCGTGTTAATCATTATTAATAAGCCCAATTTAACTCAAATCTTAAAAGACGTGCACGATGAGAATAATATATGAACAATTTTTTTTGGGTAAAAGTACAATTAGATTTCTATTTTTGGAGTTTAATGTTTATAAAATATTATTAGCAACAAAATCTAAAGTCCACGGAAGTGAAATATAAAATTATTAATAATATTTTATAAGAAGTATTCTATTTATGTATCTTTATTAAAAAAAAAAGGATCTTATCTTACAAATTTTTAGAAAATTCTTATAAACACTCACTTGACGGACAATGAAAGCTACATATGCGTTAAAACTAATTGATTTTAAGAAATTTATATAGCTCCTTACCAATGCACGTATAATATTGTTAGATATGGACCACAGACTATCGGCCTATCTTAACTCTTAAGCATGAGGCTAAACGTGTGGCAAAAGGTGTGGGCTGGTACTATTAGCTAACTTTTTTGTCAGAGTCACCAAAATTTGAATCAACTTCTTCGCTCGTGTCTAGTTTGGAAGTTAATAGTATTAACAGAAAAAATTTAGTTCCATCAATCCAATATCATCACCAGGTGATTACGTTAAGATGGTCATTAACCTCTTTTCAACCTTGTATATAACTCAGCCCATAAAGGCTATAAGTCCAGTACTCAACTTGGACTATGATAAACTGGACATTTCGTATCTTGAGCACAGGAGCCCGCTGAGTTTAAATTAAATATCGTCGTTTCTTCTCTGTGTTGGCGTTTTATTCAGTAGATAGAATGGATTTATTCCTTCAAGTAGCAGTTCCAAGTGTTCTTCATTGTTTCATGATCTGTATCCATGTATGGCGAACTGTTATATTGCATGAGGCTGAATTACAAACGAAGCATCTCAATGAAATCCTGAAATTGCAAATCCATGGTTGCTCAAAGCACAGCAGGATAGAAACCAAGCTTAAGAGGAAAACTTTACTGAAAGAGTAGATTCATTGCAAACGCTCTAAAACAATGAAAGCCTGTCACACAAGCTGCAGGTTTTTGAGCACAGAGAAACACTGGGGCGGTAGTCCAAGTTTCTTGTGGATGATAGAGAAACAGAATCGATTTGAAGACAGGAGCTTATTCGAAAAACATCAATCTGTTAGGATTAAATGCCTCCACAAAAGCAGCATTCCTCTCTCACTTCAATTTTAAGAATTCCCCACCCCTGTCAATTTTCTTCCCAGCGAATATATTGGCCAAATTTGGCACTACCTTTTTCTTCTTCTTCTTGATAGTGACTGTTGACCGTGGAGTTGTTCGTATCGCTGGAGAGCCGGAATTTCGAACCTTTGTTCGTCTAGACGGAGTCAAATTGGCATAATCTCTAGAGGAACTTCTGGGAAACGCCAGTTGCACGTTCTCTGGACCTGTGCTTTTCTCATGCTTTTGTCTCCTGAATTTTAGCTCTCCCTCTACCACCTTCTTAGCAGATAGTGACCTTGCAGTTCTATATACCTCTTTCTCTTCCTCCAATCTCATTTCCCTTATTTCTCTTTCGTCCATTTCTATTTTCATCAAGGTCTCCTTCTCGCTGGCTTTCAATGCTTCAATCCAGGCCTGAGCTGCTGCAACCTTTTTGTCTGCAATTTCTTCAGCCCTAACAGCACTTCCTGTTAGATAGTCATATTCGAACTTTGAGATAGTGATTGAGGAATTATGTCGAGAGACGGAAGCTCTGGATTGCATTGTACTCTCAATTAGGCTTTTCAATTTGTCAAGAGCTAAAGCCTCTGATGCCTTGGCCGCTTCGAGCTCCTGCATTGAAACCTGCAGTCTTTCCTCACTCAAGTCAATTTCGGACTCAGTTTTTAGGATTTCAGCCTTGATAGTGGCAGTTTCTTCACTTACAAGCGCCTTCTCTTTCTTTGCAACCTCTGCTTCTGTCTTTAGTTGTTCAAGGGTAAGCGACAGATTGGACACAACTGATTTAGCCTTCTCTTCAGCTGCAGTTGCGGCTTCTAGTTTAGATTTGGCTCTTAGCAACTTGGAATTCAGATTTTGAACAGTTAGGTCTGCTTTTTCTTCTGTCTTCCTCAGTCGCGCTGTTTCTTCGGTGACATGCTTCAGCTCATCCCTTATGGTATCCATTGAGGCCATGAATTGAAAACTCTCTTCTCGAGTTGATATCAATTCCTTCTTCGTTGCATTCAATTCTTCTGTAATTGACCTTAGCAAAGGGGAACCTTCCCAATCCTCCCAGTGCCTAAAATTTTCTCCAGAATGCTTCAAGCTGTCAATTCTTTTCACCTTTTTCTCCATCTCCTTAGCATGCTTTAGTTCATTCTGAAGTACATTCACATCAGACAAAGTAACAATCAACCTGGATTCGTCGTCTTTGGCCTGATCAATCTCCTCGATAGTATCTCTAATTCTCCTTTTTGTCTCCTCGATGGCAGCTGAAACTTCATGAACTTCCTTCTCACTTTGAGCCTTAATTTCTTCATACTCTTTTGATGCCTCGATGCGAGCCAATTCCACTAGTACTTGCTCTTCATTTACCTCTTCTATCTCCTTCCTAAGCACTTCCACAGAGCTCAGATTGGAAGATAACTTGGAGCTGGAGGCTTCCATCTCCCTCTCTGCCTGCATCTTCTCTTCCTTAACAGAAGCCATATCAAGCTTCAGCTTGCACAATTCTTGCTTAACATATTCCAATTCTCTAACCACTTCTGCATATCCGTGACCTTCGGCATTCCCCTCAAACAATGTCTTACCTTTCATCTTACTTAACTTCTTTATCCTCTCCATGTCTCTCACTTCTGATTTCACCTTTGAGTTGGACTGCTCAATTTGTTGAGCTAGACCGTTCACAGCGTTTTTGCCCTCTAACAGCTCGGATTCTGCATCAGCCTTCACTGATTCTGCAGCTTTCCTACTCTCTCTATACTTAACCACGTCTCGCTTGGCCCTGTGCAGCTCTTTGGTTCTTGAATTTGACTTCTACATGAATCAGCAATAGAGAGTTTAAACACAAGGACTACAAACTAACATAACTGAAAAATTTTAAGAAAATGCAGTCGGGGGGTTTGGTCTGACGATAATAACATACCTCAGCCATACCCATCTGAGCTTTCTTCATCGCAGGACTATGTTCAAGGATTCTTTCTCCATACATATTAATGGCTGCTTTTACTGACCCAATTCTTTTACGATCCTCAAAAGCTTTTCGATCCATTTTATGCACAACCTGTTACATAAACAAATAAACCACAGTACACACAAGCTAAAACTCAGGTAAGCATCCAAAAACCGAAAGCTGGGTGTGATTGTTTTTCGACAAGAAAGACTGCAGTGTCGACAATATTAGCTACCAAATGAAAGGGTCCTGATGGAAATATTTAAACTTCAAGAACAACAAAAGAATATTCCCATGAAAACTTACCTGGGAATTCCGGTTTTAATAAAACCAATTTCTTTTCACGAAAAAGAACGTAGTTGCTTAGTCCATACGTAGTATGTCAGGAGCAGAGCTCCAGGAAAGAAGCATCTAACAGAACTGAAGTCCTCCAGTTCAAAGAGCCTTTATCTGCAAAGAGTGTGAAAATAAAAAAGGGCGTAATCGAGAGGAAGAGGAATCATAGTCCTGATGATTGGCTGGTATTGGAAGAATCGCTGCCTCCACCTGATTATTACTATTTATTTTTCTTGATAGGGACCACCTATTTGTTTATTTTCAGCAATACCAAAAAAAAGAATGGAATGGAATTGGATTCCACTTTTTGGTTAATTTGCAAGTTTGATTAGTAACTTGATTACAAACAACATTTAAACACCAGGCGTTATTCAATGACCTAAGAAATTATCAACTTACAAGTATTTATGATAAATTCAAAGCATTCTGTACTCAAACTCATCCAGTTATATTTGTCATTATCACTACAGATGATAGTCGTTGTGATTAAGTTTGATATTTATATTTTTAGTCCATCTAAATATATTTGTATGATAAGTGCATAAGATTTTCTTAGTGTTACATAAAAATGAAGCGATTTTCTTATGTTTTCCATGAAGAGGTTTCTAATAAATACGGTGAAAGGTGATTTCAATGTTAAATTTAGAAATGTAGTCTTTTTAAATAATTTATTTGAATCTTATTCTTGTTTGAAAATATACTAAACCATAAATTAGATGCTTCAACTGATAATAATATAGTTATATATTTGAATTTAAAATGAAAATTTGAATTGTACAATACAAAAAATGTTGTTTTCTTTTCATGGTTTGGTTAATAAAAAAGAGTCACTCCACTTTTTGTGAAATTGATATTCAACATTTTGATGTTATGCTGAAGTTTAAGTCAAGAAAAGGGATTTAAAAAATCAATGAATATTGAATATAAAAGTATTAAAAAGAACTTTATAAAGCGAAAACATTTCCTTCTTATTTCATATTAAATACTTCAATTATTAATAATGTATACATTTAAATTTTGTTTTGAGCTTGAATAAAAAATAAAAATTCTAAATTTGATTTTTTAAGGTTGATTAAAGTGAGCAACTGAGCTAAATAAAATATGAAATATTTAATTGAGATAACCTTAATATTTTAATTGATCAAAATTTGTACACTAATGATATCACATATCTTTTTGTGAATAAATGGATAGAAAGAAGTATCCAATAAAATTATTAAAATTTTCATTCCATAGATATTTGAGAGTATCTCGTATTTATATTAAAGTTAAAGTTCCATAAATAAAATTCATTAAACATAGATTTATTACTTTACTGAAACTATTACTGATGTAATTCACATACAATACCTTTCAAATGAAAAAAAAAATTAGAGGCAACGCCTATTTGACATTTTCACTCCTATGAAATTCTAAAGTAAGTATTACAAGTAAAATGTACAATATATGCAATGTCTAGCCTTATACATTCTATAGCATATATTAAACTAGTGATTACAAAAGCATACAAAACTCACTACATAATTGGTTTCTCTTCCTCAATAGAAGGACTTGTTCACTACTCAGTCTGAAGTGATTAGCAAAACAAGGTTAAGTGGTTTATTTTGATCCATGCAAAACCTTTGAATTGTCTTCTCAATATACTTCTCTTGAGACAACCACAACTTCTCGCATAATCCTCGTTCTAAGGACCTGTTTTGTGTCCTAATTCTTTTATTGCAAAAGACTTACTTAACTACTTCTTCAATTCATTTATCATGGAAGCATTTTTTTCCAAGGATCAACATATTATCCACATATAACAAAATGATGACGAAACTACCATAAAAAATTCTTGTAAGAATATACAATGGTCAGCAAAAGTCTTTCTATGTCCTTATATCCCCATACCTGACTCAAACTTCTTGTATCATTGTCTCGATGATTGCTTCAAACCGTACAAGCTCTTTTATAGAACACAAACATAGTCTTTTTTACCCTTTACCATGAAACCCTCTGAATGTCCCATGTAAACTTCCTTTTCTAAATCATCCTAAAGAAATGCAGTCTTCACATCCATCTGCTTGACCTCTAAATCTAGGCTAGCTATTAAACCAAGTACAACATAAATAGAGGATATCTTAACAGTTGGAGAGAAAATTGCATCAAAATCAATACTTTTTCTCTGGCTAAATCCTTTCATGACCAGTCTAGATCAATACCTTTACAACTCTCTTACCCTTTCAGTAATTTTGTCAAATAAAAGGTATGATTCTCATATGAGGACTTCATCTCATATTGCATGGCTTTAATCCACTCCTTTCTATGCTCATCTTTTATGGCTTCTTAAAAACTTTATGGTTCACAACTTCTTGCAAAGTTCAATTCATACTCATCAGAAGAATACCAAGTGGAAGGTTATTTATTTCTAGACCCTCTTTGCAATTGTAAAGGAGCAGGAATTTCTAGTGTTGGAATTGGAGGCTCCTCTTCATTTTCTTATATATAAGCATCCATAAAATCCTTCTGCTCATCTTGTTGTTGTTTATTTCTAGTTTGTTCAAGCACTATAGGTGGAGATACTATCTCACTATCAACTAGATCATTAGCCTCTGAACTTGTCTTCTCAATTTTTGTAATATCTTATATGGTCTGATCCTCCACAAACACAACATCTCAACTTCTAGCAAGCTTCTTCTTAACAGGATCATAAAACATGTAAGTAAGTTCATCTTGACCATAACCAATAAACACACATTGCCCTATATTGGAGTCCAACGTTGATCTTTCGTCTTTAAGAATATGCACAAATGCCTTGCGTCCAAAAACTCGCAAATGATCATAAGAAACATCTTTTCCTGACCATACTTTCTTTGGTACATCAAACTTTAGAGGAAAAATACGTGACTTGTTCAAAGCATGAACAACATTACTCAAAACTTCTGCCCAAAACTTCTTTGGCCCCTTTGCATGTGGAAACAAGAATTTAATCCATTCCATGATTGTCCTATCCATTCTCTCAGCTAAACCATTCAAATGAGGCGTCTTTGGTGGTGTTAACTGGTGCTAAATATCTTGCTCCTTGGAGTACCTTTCTAGGTCTCCAATGTACTCACTTCTATTATTTGACTTCAAATGATTCAATTTCTTCCCAGTCTCTCTCTCAACTAAGGCTTAAAATTGCTTGAATACATCTATAACTTAATTCTTGGGTATTAAGGTGTACACCCATAACTTCTTTGAGTAATCATTAATAAAGGTAACAAAGTAATAAGCACCACCAAGTGATCTGGTCTTCATCGGATCACATAAATCAAAGTGAATCAACTCTAACACTCATGGCTTTGGCTTGAAAGTAACATTAAAAGCAACTATGGTTTGTTTTCTTGCCAAACAATGAGCACATCTCCTCAATTGTACATTACTTAGCCTAGCTAAGCTATTTTTCTTGACCAATATTGATATTGTTTACTCACTCATGTGACTGAGCCTTTTGTACCACACCTCAACAATTTCATCACTTTCTACGATTATTAAATTGTGAAGATGAATTAACATAGTCTAATGATACTATAACATACGGAAAAAAAAATTGTTATAGTAATCTTTAAAGTCCCCTAAGTCTCTGGCAAGGACATAAGCATCAAACTTGCTTCCTGATTCACAAGCTTTTGGAATTCATTCAAGTGGTCAACTATAGTTGTACCTTCACAGTATCTCAACTACATCAGTTTAGTCAAGTAAAACAACTTACTGTTGCCATAATTTAAAGCATATAATTGTTCAAGCTTAAACCACAGAGTCCTAACATGTTTTTCCTCACAAACGTGATTATAAACATTATCTTCAATAAATTGTCGAATAAAACTGCATACCAATTCATGGTCGAATTCTCATTCTTCATCTAACTTACCCTCAAGCTTTTTCGTAGCAAATAATAGCAAATGCAACTTGATAACAATAAAAAGATCTTTCATCTTGTTTCTCCATATGTGATAATTTGTGTCATTTAATTTAGCAAAACTTCTAAAATCTACGCTCCATAACTTAACATAGCAATAACCAAATCTCACTCTAATACCAGTTGTTGGCTTATGGGGGAGAAATTAGGTGCACGTTCAAATAATATAAAATTTTAATCTTCTTGTCTTTGTTTTAATTATAGAGAAAAATAGTAAATAAAATTGTGAAATAAAAGCACCGAATTTTTATATGGAAAACCCTCTCAAGGTGAGGAGTAAAAACCATGGGCACAAGCAATATCTCTTCCATTATTAAAAATAATGATACAACAAAAATTTCTCTCTAAAATTAATTAGAGGGAAACGATAAAAGCAACTCTTAAGAATAAAATTCTTAGTATTCATAGAGAAAAAGAAACCTAAATACTCAAGTCAAATTACCATACAAAATATTCAATATTTTCCTTGGCTTACACTTATAAACTCCTACTATTTTTTAGTAATCAAATAGTTGATATAATACTAAAATATTTGGCTTTGCTCTCAAATTTTCTTTCTCATTTTGTCTTGCTTTTTTGCATGCATAAAAATGGTCAAAATATGACAAATTTACAGCCTTCATTTACTTGGAGACTAGGTTTATGAAATTTAGTGACAAAGGACTTTTTTTGGTCATTAATTTTTGTTTGGTGAAAGATTTTCCATCTTTCTAATCTTGTTTGGTACACTTTTTTTTTTAGCAGAATAAGAAAAAGGTCATGACCCATTAGAAATCTTAGGGTCTTCATAGTGTCACTAGCATATTTAAGAAAGAAGTAAAGGCTCCTCAAGAAGTATGGATTCTGTATGTTATTAGCTGTCATTCTATTCATTTATTAAATCATTATACTTTATTTTCCAAATTTAAGAAATTTTGATAACTTTTTTCTTCTAACTGTTTTGGCTTTCAACTTATAATTTTGAGACCTCCACTACCACAACAAGCATCATCACCATTAACTTTCTATAAAATTTGATACTTTGAATAATTTATTATTCACTAATTATTATAAAAAAGTTTAGAAATCTATGTATACCTATTAAAGGTTATTGTTCTAGAAAATTTCCCTCCTAAATAACATTATTTAAGAGAACCAGTTCAAAACAAAATTTATTCCCATTTCTTGAGTCCTCGGGGAGCAAAATATTTTTCATACTTTTAAAAATATAGAGTGATAATTGTTGAGAAATCAGGATGAGTCTGATCCCAGTGGTAGCAAAATAATTACAATTTTTTTAATTTTTGATTTTCCGAAAACCAAGATCACTTTAATTATATAAAACGATTATCACATAAATCACAAGAAAGCGAAATCTTAATTCGTATCTTATTCTGAAGCTTGATCCTTATCTTGTCGTATCCCTTGAATCGTTTCTAAAATCGACCCGTTTAACTACCATAGTCGTACAAATGTCTGGGCTTTAACAGTATCCATATAATAGATTGAGAGCACTTATAGACAAAGGTAAAAAAGAAGTCTTAACTTTATTATAGCTTAAGCCTATTTATAATAAACTTTGGATATTATAGTAATTTAATTGAAATTAAATTCTAATTATAATTAAACTTTAATTAGAATTACTTAATTAGAATTACAAATAATTTTAATTAAATACCAATTATGCCCAAATACGGTCCAATATCTCATATTGATCTTTATTTATTAAATATCTCACATTTAATCATAAAATTTCTCAAACTTTATAATCAAGTCCAACTTGATTAAATAACTTCACTCTCTATAACCCATTCTATATGTGAGACCCTTTAGGTTCCTAAATATGTAACAATGATTATAAAATATAATTACAATTCATAATTAGAATTAGAATTAGAATTAGAAAAATAAAAAATCTTTTAATTTATCTTTAATTCTCCAATTGAACAATGTATAATCATAGATCAAGATTGACGTCTAACAACGCATCGTGACCACCTAAAAATTTAGGAATGTCAAAGTGGTTTTGACTAGCCTTTCCATGCATGATTTTTTTCGTATAATTCAATCCTTTCATCATACATTTGTAAACTATTTACATAACGTCATTCTACCTTGGCCAAGCATTTCCCAGATTAATACTAGTCGAGAACAATGGAACATTCTTCCTAATTACTTTAGGGTGATCAATCTTATCTTGATCATGCAACTACCT
>JANKOD010000002.1:15083572-15099911 GCA_026284645.1 Erythroxylum acuminatum | reverse complement strand
CTATGGATAAGTGAAAAAGGTTTTGTGGGTTTGTATTTAGACCTTGTAAAAGAACTTCTTTGATGCTTAGCAAATTCCCAAGCGTCACATTGAACACAAAGATCTTTATTTATTGAAATGTTTGGAAACAATCGTGACATATATTGGAAGTTTGGATGACCTAACCTCTTATGCCATAACAATAGTTCTTCAGTCTTAGGACCAAACACACTATTACCTAAGCTATAAGGAGTAGAATGACTTTCTTCATATTCAAAGTAGTACACTCATCTACCTCTTTAGCATTGGCAATCATCTTCCACAATGACAGGTCCTGTATAACACAATTAGTAGCGAAAAAATGAGCACTACAATTAACTTCTCTTGTCAATTTACTGATTGAAAGAAGGTTACATTCTAGATTCGGAACATGTAGAACATAATTTAGTTTCGTAGAATCTGTTACTTTGATATCTCCTTTTCCTGCAACTGAATTGGAATCACCATTTGCTACCTTAACCTTTCCATGCCTAGCACCAGGAAAATATGAATGAAACAAGTTATAATCATCTGTCATATGGTCTGATGCTCCAGAATCAACTATCCATTTCTTCCTACCGCATGAATATAAAAAAGCTTTTATGATATTACCTCTCACAGTGGCATTAGTAATTGTGCTTGTCTTCTGTTGGTTGCTGTCATTTTGGAGATTCTTTAGTATTTCCAATAGTTTCCCTAGTGAAATATTCAATTCACTGCCTTGTTGTTTCTAACTATCTTCAGATTTTTTTGCTCCCCCTTCACTAGATACTTGGTAGCCTCAGTTTTTCCCCTATTTTGGTTTCTAGTAGGCTTTCCATGAATGTCCCAACATGTGTCTTTGGTGTGATCACTTTGTTTACAATGATCACACCACTTCTTATGACCCTTCTTACTTGGTTCGCCACGGGACATCAGTGCATATGCTTCATTAGTAGGTACTGGAGACACATTTTGTTCTTCCTTTGGCTCCTCTTTTGGCATAATTTTCCTCCTTGCTACTTCCCTTCTAACTTCAAAAAAAACTTCTTTAGCTATTGGCAGAGGAACTCTACTTAGGATTCTTCCACGGACATCATCCAACTTTTTGTTGAGACCAGCCAAAAATTCAAAGACTCTATCTTTTTCAATTTTCTGGCTGTACATAACAGTATCTTCCTTGCACCTCCACTCTTCATTTGACAAAAGGTCAAGTTCCTGCCATAATGCTACCATTTTGACCCAATATTCTATAACTTCTCTGTCACCTTGCTTCATTTGCCACATCTTTGTTTTTGTCTCGTAGATTCGTGATGCATCCTCTCCATTAGAGTATGATTGTCACAACCCTTACCAGATTTCTCGAGCTGTTGGCAGAAACATAAAGGTGTGTTCGATTGGTGGTATCATGGCGTTGATAAGCCATGACGAGACCATGGAGTTGTCTATCTCCCACTGTCGTGCAACTTGCGAGTTCGTTGGGTTTGGAACGTTTCCATCTCCGACGATAAAGCTCAACTTCCCGCATCCTCCAATGGTGAGTTTCATAGCTTGAGCTCACTTCTGATAGTTCGTTCCATTCAATTTGTCAGAGACGATGACAACTGAAACTCCTTCAAGACCAGAAGTCATCGATGACTGACCTCCAGTCTGGTTTGGGTTTGCTATGGAGGATCCCTCAAGATTGGAAGTCATTTCTTGACTTGTCGGGGTTGACTCCTCAGTTTCACTATCTCCCTCACATGGCTCTGATACCATGTGAATAAGAGCTGATTTACTCTAATTTTTATATTACTAAGAGAATGTAGTACATATGTACATGAATAGGAGTACAAAATAGGCTAGATAATCTATACAGATACAGAAGGTAATCCTAGGATAATGTTTATTTCTAAGATACTGCTATCTAATCTATAGAATCTGATTATAATCAGATTATAATATTATGAGATAATATGTATCTTGACCACAGTTTGGGGTTGGAAAATTCTCTTAGTTGACTGTAACAGAAAATAAGTTAGAAAGCTATTGAAAAGTTTACGTTGGAGAGGTGAGCGGTAGTCAAGTCTTTATTGCATGTAGGTGCCACTTTTAACAGCGTGCCACCTTTTATACACTTCATTGTGTTTATGGTTCCTAATATGTCTTAAGTATTCTATCAGGTGGCAGGTGTTGTTATTTTTGTTAGATATTAGTAACATTGGCTGAATTCTCATTAACGATTATAATTCCTTCAAGTAATTTCCACTTCAGGTCACAGATCAAAACTTAGATGTTTGGCAGAACACACCTGCATGTGTACCAGATGCCCTGCGGCATTATTACTATCAATACCTTTCTTCTACGACTGAAGCTGCTGAGGTATTTTCTCCAGCTAGCCTACCCTCTGCTGTTGTCTTGTTAAGCTCTAAAATCATGTTTATGGAAAATGCATCTAACTACCAATCATCAGAATGTTTGATTTTTGGAGGTGAGTTATTATTTTTCAGTTGAAATCATTATGAGCTGTTTCTTATGGATTGCTAATCTGTGGTAACTGATCAAATGACTTTGAGCCCATGAAGAATTCTTAGAAGCTCACAAGTGACTGAAAAAATGTATTACAACGGAAGCAAGGCTCAAGTTTGAACAAAATCCATCTTCAATTTTTTCTCCTTTGACAGTTGCATTTGTACCTATAAATTTCATCTCTTAAAACCTAACAAATGACCATTTTGTTTTCTTTTTTCCCGTTAACTGCATAGTGATGCTACCAGTATCTTGAGTTCTGACATTCAACATTCCTAACATGGCCCCAAGTAATATCCCAGTTTAGATTCCAGTCCAGTTTAATATTCTAGATTTGATATGTTGAACTGTCAAACTCTAGGTTGAATGGACTACACATGAAAAAAAACAACTCTCATATGTTTGCAGGAGAAGATTTCAATGCTTCGAGAAAATAGGTTGTTACTGAAAGAAAATGATAAGTTGAACGATGAAAAGAAGAAATTGCTGAAATACAAAGATTTGGCTGAAAGTCAAATAAGTGGATTAAATAAATCTTTAGAAGCTCTTCAGAAAGATCTGAAGGACAAGGAGAATCAGGTATGCCTCTCGTACTGTCTTGTTCCGTGATTTAAGATTTGTTTCTCTGGTTTTACTGGTAAATCACATTCTGCTACATTTATCGTCAGTTGCTAACTTATTCATGCTTTTTAGGTGGTATTGTTGAAGGAGTCCTTGGAACGCCGGAGAAAGGAACTGAATGATTGCAGATCTGAAATTACTTCATTAAAAATGCACATTGAAGGAGCCCGATCTGCAAAAAGCCTTGTGCCCAGTGATATTGATGCTAATTTATCCCATCCATTAGAGAGATACAAGGAAGAAGTCAAATTTTTACGGACAGAACTGGAGAGGTTGAGTGAAAAATGCACTAATTCTCCTGAATTAGCGAATTCAATTAATCATGAGAATGATTCTCTACAGACTGAAGTGAGAGTTGTTGAGATAGATGAAGAAAAAACTGTAATTTCTCAACCGGTTGATGGAACTGTTGTTATACACAGTGAAATTGTTCAGCCACCCAATGATGAATCCAGTAAACCTGAGCAAGTATTACAAAATCAATTTCAGTCAAATGGAGGTGATGTTTTTGATGATGGAGAGCAAGTTACCGAACATAATCTTGAATTGCCTTTAGAAGACAGTAGCCTCACTCTAAATTCAGACAACTTAACTGGTGACGCTGCTACCAAGAACACGGCAAGTTGTTACTCTTGTTATAGACCATTGTAATGTTTCGACCAGGTGGCTATCTTTTCTTGGGTGGTTGGTGCTTGTCCCCTGCAAGCCATGAACACCGAACCACTCTTTCCCCACCTGCTTTTTTGTAGTCCCAAATTACTTCTATTTTCCAACTTTTAATGTCAAGTAAATATCATCTTCTAGTATATTAGAATTGACTTTTCTCATTTTCAGGGGTTGGAAACAATTCAGATCCTTGCGGATGCATTGCCCAAGATTGTTCCTTATGTTCTAATCAATCACCGAGAGGTCTTTGTCTGACTTGTCTTTGGTTGTTTTGTCCTTGGGCCTAGTAAAGGATTCCTTGTTCACTACTTGGTGCTGTTCATCTCAGGAACTTCTTCCATTAATGATGTGTGCAATTGAGCGTCATCCAGATAGCAATATACGAGATTCCCTGACACACACATTATTTAATTTGATAAAGCGTCCAGATGAACAGCAGAGACGAATCATAATGGATGTAAGGCTACTGCAGATTCCTTAGATTTACATTTGTGCTTGTAGCTGAATCTTTGGGTGCCTTTTTCAGGCATGTGTTACTCTTGCCAAGAGTGTAGGAGAGATGAGAACAGAAACTGAATTGCTTCCTCAATGCTGGGAACAGGTAATATGTCATGAGCAATTTGATAGGATTTCAGTTTCCTTTACTATACCCTGGTTCCCTCTTAAGGACCACTTTCCTTTATTTTTTTGTTATAGATAAACCACATGTATGAAGAACGTAGGCTCCTTGTTGCTCAGTCCTGTGGAGAGCTTGCAGAATTTGTCCGGCCTGAAATCCGTGATTCTCTGATTTTATCCATTGTACAGCAACTAGTAGAAGATGCTTCAACTGTTGTTCGAGAGGCCGCTGCTCATAATCTGACTTTGCTACTTCCTCTCTTTCCAAATGTGGAAAAATATTTCAAGGTCAGCCTCACTAAATATGCTTCGAGGCAATCATGGAGAAGAATTCTGATTTGACTGGAACTGGTTACAATGTAAGCCCTAGAACAAGTTGGTAGCACATGGTCTAGGGACTGGAGCCTTTTGCCCTTGCCATATTAACATAACAGAAGATGATGGAAATAATAGGAAAATAAGATTAAGTGCATTGAATAATAACATGTTTGTTGACAGGTTGAGGAGTTGATGTTCCAATTAGCATGTGATCCAGCTGGGGTGGTGGTGGAAACTACACTTAAAGAGCTGCTTCCTGCAGTTATAAATTGGGGAAACAAATTGGATAATATTTCAACACTTCTGCTTTCCCATATCCTGAGTTCTGCACAAGTATGGTTAATATGCTTTTTCCTGAATTGACCTGTCACTTTAAATCTGCTTTCTTTGGTATATGACACATTTTCTTCAAAATTTTAGCACTGTCCACCTCTTTCGGGAGTTGAAGGCTCTGTGGAATCACAACTACATGTTTTAGGAGAACGAGAGCGTTGGAATATTGATGTTCTATTAAGAATGCTGCTGGAAGTTCTTCCTTTTGTGCAGAGCAAGGCAATTGAAACTTGTCCCTTTTCTTCAGTTTCAGATTCAGAGGAATCAATTTTCTCCACCCCATTGCTTGAACTGTATTCAAAGTAAGTTCTAGTATTGTTTCTTCTTGGCTATCCCTGTCTTTCTCTTTCTTATTATTTCTTTGACTTCATGTTGAGGATCAACTGTCAATACAGTATTGTGGTAACACAGATAACTTCTTCATTAGATATTTTATTATGTCACCAGGGGCCATGTTCCTTGGCCTGCATTTGAGTGGATGTATGTAGATTGCTTTCCTGCTTTGATTCAGTTGGCTTGCATGTTACCTCAGAAAGAAGACAGTTTAAGAAACAGGATTACAAAGGTAGCCTTTCTGCCTGAAATTAGCTCTTCTTGGTGTTCTTTCGTTGTCAATAAATTTGGATACTATCTTATAAGTTTTACTAACTCAAATACCTACTTGTAGTTTTTGCTGGCTACTGGTGAGCAATTTGGTGATTCGTACCTGTTACACATTATGCTACCTATGTTCGTGGTAGCAGTCGGGGATGATGCTGATTTAACGTTCTTTCCTTCTACTGTTCATCCAAGAATAGAAGGTATTGTTTGTAAGTTACTGTAAATTTCTTCAACATTATTATTGTTGCTGATTGTTACTATGTAGCAGGTTTGAAACCAAGAACCATTGTTGTGCAGAGGCTTGCTACAATGTGCGTTTTGCCACTTCTTTTAGCAGGCATTTTAGGTGCTCCAAGCAAGCATGAGCAGTTAGGAAGCTATTTGAGAAAGTTGCTACTTGATGGTACCTTGAAAGAGAATCGTTCCCTGATGCATAATACTGAGATTGTTGATGCTGTTCGATTTCTGTGGTCAGTAGGCTGCTTATTATTTTTGTGCTTTTTTCATTTAGTTTCATTTGAATAAGATGTGCTTGATTCCCCCATTATGCAGCACATTTGAACAGCACCATGGCATAATATTCAACATATTGTGGGAGATGGTTGTTAGTTCCAACATCGATATGAAAATCAGTGCTGCCCATCTGTTGAAAGTCATTGTAGGTCATTCTTCCCCTTTTTATGTTTATTTCCAGCCCCCCAGACAATGGTTAATTTTTTTTTCTTATCAATTTATTTGATAGGTAGCTCATGTTGATGCAAAAGTAGCTTCTGCACATGTATTGCCTGCCCTAGTTACCCTTGGATCTGACCAAAACCTAAGTGTTAAATATGCGAGCATAGATGCATTTGGGGCTGTGGCACAACATTTTAAAAATGATGTGGTATGAATGTCTTCTCTCTTGAAAGTAATATGGTAGTCTTGTCAAAACAGTTATTATTTATCTCAAATTGCTATCATCAGATTGTTGACAAGATACGTGTTCAAATGGATGCATTTCTTGAAGACGGGTCTCATGAAGCCACTATTGCTGTTGTTCGTGCATTATTGAAAGCAATACCACATACAACAGACAGACTAAGAGATTATATCCTCAATTTTCACTTTAAGGGAATTTTGAACTATTTATTTGACGAGTTCTATTAATCTACTTTATAGCGCTCATCAAATATGCTTTTTAATTTAAATGGTACTAGTTGAACAAATAGGATTATTGCTTTGTCCTTAATATTTCACACATCTTCTTTCCAAGATTTTTCAATTTACCTCCTTGCCAGCTTCTGCTAGTGATGTGATTCGTCGGCGAGAAAGAGCCAATGCTTTCTGTGAGGCTATCCGTGCTCTGGATGCAACGGGTACAGTGTTATTGCTTCTATTGTAAATTGTTCCCCAATTTGCTTTTAGATTAACTAGGACTGGGTGCTGGAATGTCTACAACTGTTAATGTCAAGGTTGAAACTTCCTAGATTTGTGCCAAGTCCTGGGTAAAAGAAAGGGAAGTAGTTTATTGTTGTTTCGACATTGAAAATGTGAAAAGACAAAAAAGGGAAAGTAATTATAGTACCCACCAACAGTGTGAAGAACTTGTATTATTTTCTAGTCGATGGCAATTTTCTTCTATCAGATTCACATGATCGAATTCTATTGACATCAGAACAAGGTTAAAAATGTCTGTGATCTTCTGAGCGTGCTGTGCTTGAACTGCATAAACTTTTTTATTTTATGTTTTATACGCTTTTTAATGCCTTGTCTTTTTGTTCTGATCACAGAACTTTCTGCAACCAGCGTGCGGGATTTCCTGCTACCTACTATACAAAACCTATTTAAAGATCTCGATGCATTAGATCCCGCACACAAAGAAGCCCTTGAAATAATAATGAAAGAAAGATCTGGAGGAACTTTGGAGGCCTTCAGTAAGGTGATGGGTGCTCATCTTGGGATAGCATCATCAGTCAGTAGTTTATTTGGAGAAGGCGGGCTACTGGGAAAGAGAGAAGTAACGGAAGCTCCACCATTACAGCCTGAGCCTCCAAAGCCTGTAGCCCCACCACCTGCAGAAGACACAAGATTCATGCGTATCATGAGGGGTAATTTGACGGATATGCTTAGGGGTAAAGCTAAAGGCCAAGATGAAACTCACTAAAATCATCAATGTTTCTGTTGAATGCCATCCAATTTCAGAAGCTAGTTTCTTTCCATCTCCTAGAATAGTTGTTTGATTTTCCTTCTTTCATGAGTTGGCAGTCCATATTTGGAAGTAACATAGTTTTCTTTTCATTTATTTCATGTGAAAATTTCCTTTCTTTCTTCCTTTGAGCAGAATAGAAAAGTAGAAAGGGGAAAATAGTTTACACTCAGATTAGCCGACGAAACACTTTGTGAAAGAAACAAAGAACTCAATTACAGTTGGCAATTACACGCCTCGTGTCGATTGGGATGTTTGTCATGTAAGGCTTTTACAAATTAAATGTGGATCAGTCGACATTATTTTAATTTATTCTATAAAGTTATCATGCTTAAAATGAAGAATTGCGGAGAAAAAAATGCAGTACGGTTATCTATGTGGGCATACTGTTTTCATTTTATTGCTTAATAATTTATTTATTTAGCGGGCTTGATCAAGATTTTCAATTCTCAGCTTGAGTGAGATAGAAACGTTATTATCTGGAATCGGCGTAAATTTGTACAAGGTGATGGATTTTGGATTGCAGGCGCGGCATGCTCATGTTTTTATACTTCACCGAGGCTTTTATAGCCTGGGCGTGCGATTACGTTCCCTCCCAAAGAAAAAAGCTGTTTTTGTTCACGTAAGTTAATCTGCGCAGGAAGGTTTTCCTGCCTCGAGACCTCACTTTGCATACATTTCGTTTCGGCCTAGTGGCTATGCTTTTCGTGTATCTATTTAGTCACGGCACTATACATATATTTGGTTTCTACATGGGAAGGCTAATTTAACTAGTTTAGTTTGTTTTGCTAGTGTGGTTATAATAAAGAAACATCGTTGGTGGTCATCAGGTATATGAAAAATGAAGGAAATATTAAGACAAAACTTCAATTCATGAACCATCTGATTCCAAGCTGAATAGGATTCTGTTATGATATATTATACGAGAGATTCGCTCACAACTGAGTTGGTAGAATGTTTTCTGGTACATTAAGAGAGTGGTAAGAAAATAGGGTGAAGAAGAAGAAAGATAAGATAATACAGAAGAGGACAGAAAGACAGCTAAATCACTTGTGATTTTTCATTATGTGGCATGGTCGTTACAACGGTTAATAAACAGTACAACTAGCCTTAAGATGACGACAGTGGTCTATCTATTGTTTGATTGTTACAACCGTTATAAACACAATACGTCTCTTTTTATTTACTAAAGAAGCGGTTGATTCGTACGGAAGAATGATAATAAGAATAGAAATAAATATAGTAAAAAATGATAATGGATATTATCATTATAATTATGACGGTTGGTTAAGAGCAAGGAATGATTACTATTACTCTTAACAGTGTTTAGTTTGTAAAAAATATTAAGAAATAAAAATTTATTATATTTTAATTAATTAATTATATTGTAATTAATTAATTACAATATATTTTAATTAATTAGTATTAGAAAAATTTTTAAAAAGAGCCGCAACTAAAGAATAAGTTTCATTCCTTTACTAAATGGAGGATACGCAAGATTCCCCAAAAGTGAGATATCAAACAATTACCCTATAATGATAATCAATAACTAACCACTCACTTTTAATTCTTTACTCATTAACCACTTCTCAAACCCATCAACCAAATACCCCTTAATACTTGTTCTTCGATGCCATTCTTCTTCTTCCTTCTCTCTTGTCTGCTATGTCCTTAAATTCTTATTCGTAATATCCTTCCTTCAGTAACCACCTTATCTATCAGATTAACTCTGGCAATTCTCTTCTATAGCTCAAACTTGGCTTCCGACATGGAACTTTCCTTAGTCTCTCCCCTTGCCATTGCACCAACACCTGTGTTAGTGCTCGATATTGATGTTTGATCATTCTTCTTCCTCGTATGGCCACGGGTATGTTTTCGATGCTGGTTAGTGTTAATGGTAATTATGTAAATCTTGGTACTTTGCCACCTTGTTGATCTTAATAGTGATATAGTGAGGCCCATAATCAATGTTTTAAAAATAAGATCAGATATCAAACTAGTCAAAGAAAATGTTTAAAGTTTAAATGTTCAATCGGTATTAAACAACTACAAAACTGGTATATAATAAATAAGAAGTAAAAATTATAAGGATAAATAAATATATAATATAAAATAAATAACTTTATTGAAATAAAATACACTAATAATGCCTATTAATATATAATAAACTAATTATAAATCTAATAATTTAAATTAAGATTGAATCTAACATAATTTTTTTAAAAATAAAATATAATAATAATAATAATAATAATAATAATAGTAGTAGTAGTATTTCTATATCATCATTTATTTAAAGTCTCGTAAAAGTTAAAGTATATTTAAAGAAAGTCAATAAAAATGACACTCACTTTGTTTTAACTTCTTTTTTAATGTACTTTAAATATACTTCTTTATAATTTAAATATTATTTCAACACATTCTTAAGTTATCTAAAGCAAAATTAATTATATATACTAATTAATAATTTAATTTGTTAAACAAATTTGTGATAAAAATAATAATTAGTTTTTAATAATAATATTTTAAAAAATTTCAACTAAAATATAACAAGATAAATATAAGAATATAAAATTGACAAATATAATTTATTAGTGAGATTAAATAAATCTACTATTTTTAAGGATAAAAACAGTAGTTCATTTTACAAAATAATAATTTAAAAAAATGTTAATTAAAGTATAAAGAGATAAATAAAGAATATAAATTTTAAAAAATATAATTTGTTAGTTAAATTGTGTGAG
This sequence comes from Erythroxylum acuminatum, assembly GCA_026284645.1. Lineage (NCBI taxonomy): Eukaryota > Viridiplantae > Streptophyta > Magnoliopsida > Malpighiales > Erythroxylaceae > Erythroxylum > Erythroxylum acuminatum. The sequence goes on along the minus strand of JANKOD010000002.1, from coordinate 15,089,321 downwards.
AGACTTGAAAAGAAAAAAATTCATTAATAATTTATGAAATACGCCGGCTATATCAATGGTGCATTATGTCAAAACTCAAAACTAAAGATTGACAAAAGGAGCTACATGGGTTAGCATGTGTGGCTTCACTTGCCGAGGAGGAAGAAATTTGTGGTGGGTCTCACATTCTCAAAAAGGTGGCTGGGTTATTACTTAACCAATTTTCTAAGAAAAGTGGCTGATTTTTTAAGAAATTGGTTGGTTTTCTTTTTATCATAAGAGTTATAAACACAAACTAGACCAAAAATCAGGTCGGTTTGTATTTATTCCGATTGAACTGAAAAGTCCGATCTAATTTTAAAATCATTAACCATAATACAGTGGAGCTAATTTCTGGTTGGCTCTTCTTTATAAGGAATGCTATTTGTACGACTGACGTTTTATAAAAACTCACTGTCCCACTTTAGATTCACTCTCTGATCTCTTCTGATATGTTCGTTGTTTCATCCTCTATTGTGCTCTGTTAAAAAAGAATTTCACTATTTAAAGTGTTGCTTGTCTTTCCTGTAGTGCTTGGTCTATTAAAACGTTATGAAAATCTCTCGCTATGTAAGGTACATAAAGAGGTGGTGGGTAACTATAAAGAACTTCAAAGGAAGTGGTGTTTATGGCGACATTGTGGGTTGTGTTATACCTCCACTGGACCATTGATAACTAGTTTGCCTATATATATAGAGCATTGCTACAAAAATACTTGAAATAGGTTTCTAGTATTTTTGTTGATAGCTTCTAATTGTCCCTTTGTCTGAGGATGATAAGATGTGGAGAGTTTCAAACTCATACCTTACAACCTGAACATTTCTTACCAAAAAGTGCATAATGTGTAGCTTGAAGACATAACCTATGAATACTTAAGTAGTATCCTGGGCTATATAAGGATGTTTTATTGCCATAAAATGCGATTATTTGCTCAACAGATCAACCAATACGTAAATGGAGAATTTGCCTTTAGATAGTGGTAACACTTAAAATCCATACTTATTTCTTGTCAACATCTTTCTGGTCTTAAAAGGGTCGGAGTAGTCCCGAATATGCTATTTGATCATGTTTTCTTTTCTAGCAAGTAACAAGATTCTTCACATGAATCATATGTCCTTGGACAGTTGCTTCTAATAGAATAAATTCAGCACCCTCTTGATAATGGCAGTCACACCTGAATGACCCCTTTGTGGGCTATCTTATGCGAACGATATAATTTTCTTTCGAAGCTCCTTATCACGACTGATGACAATCCTCCCTTTCTATCTTAATAATCCATCTTTCCATTTATAGCATCCAGACTGTAGGTCTTGGTTTTCCAGTTTTCTTATAAGGTCTTAGATGGTGACGTCCTTTTTCCAACCTTCCCTGATCTCCTCCATTAAAGTTGTCTGAACATGGGATACTTTCATTGTTAATAGCTATTGACTTGAAAGTCCGGATAAGGTATCTACCACAATGTTCTCTTTCCCTCTTTTGTATATAACTTCAAAATTATACCCTATTAGCTTAGGTAACCAATTTTGTTGAAGCAGTATAGGAATGCTTTGCTCCACTAGGTATTTCAAGCTCCAATGATGTGTTTGAATTCTCAAAAATTGCCTATTTAGATAGTGGTGCCACTTTTTTTTTGGATAATGGCTAAGAATTCGTTTTCATAGGTTGAGAGTCACTGGTGTTTGGGTGCCATCACCTTCCTTAGAAAGGCTATAGGATGCCCGTCTTGTTGTAGCACTGCCCCAATTCCCTTCTTACATGCATCTACTTCCATGGTGGTGGGGCGTGAAAAGTTTGGGGGAGGTAAGTTGGAGTTGCCATCAACTTCCTTTTAAGTTGTTCAAATGCTTGTTGTTGCTTTTCCTTCCATTCCTAACTTCCTACTACCTGTTTCTTTAATAGTGCATTGAGAGGCTTGGCTATAACCACATGGTGCTTTATAAAGTGTCTATAATACCTTGTCAACCGTAAAAATCCCCTTAGCTCTTTTAAAGTTTGAGGTTATGGCCACTGATGCATAGTGTTTGTCTTTTAGACATCAGTACATAGTCCTTTCTTAGAGATAGAGTGCCCCAAATAATAAACTTGTATGGCTCCAAAAATACACTTGCTTCCCTTGATAAAAAGCTGTTGCTGCTGTAAGACATGTAAAATCTGCTAAAAATGTTCTAAATGTTGCAGGAAGTTGTTGCTATAAACTAAAATATTATTAAAGAAAACTAACTAAACTTTTAAAAATAAGGTTTGAAGATTTTATTTATAAGAATTTGAAGGGTAAAGGGTGCATTTGTAAGACCAAAAGGTCTCATTAAAAGCTCAAAATATCCCTCATAATTTATAAATGTTGTTTTTAGTATGTCTATTTCCCTCAAATTTGGTGATACCCAGATCTTAGATCTAATTTGGAGTACCAGTTAAACCCTCTTAATTCTTCTAACAACTCTTCAATCAATGGGATAGGAAAAATTTTTAAAACAGTGTGTTGGTTCAGCTCCCTATAATATATACACATTGTCCATGTACTATCTTTTTTAAAAAAACAAGTATCATTGGTGAAGCATAAGGGCTTGCACTCTTCCTAATAATTCCTTGTTCCATTAATTTTTGCACTGATCTCTTAGTAGCATCTTTTTATTGTCTAGAATACATATAAGTTTGGATGCTTATGATTTTTACTCCTTGTTTAAGAGGGATATTATGATTATGGGCTCCTTTAAGGGGAAATTGCCTAGGTTCCTTCAACACCTTACTGAACTCAGTTAGCAAGCCTTATAATTCTTCTCTGGTACTAGATTTATCTTCCAACATAAGTTGCTACATACGAAACTAAACCAGATATGATAGATGTAGCGTAAACAATGTTTCGTTATTTGAATTTTTTATCAATTTATTGAAGCCTTTACTTGAGATATCTCTAGCCCTTTCCTTTGGATTACCTATCAAATTCACGGTTCTGCCCTCCCATTGGAACTCCATTATGTATGAGTTAAAGTTGCAAAGTATTTAGTTAAGGTTCACTAACCATTAAACTCCATACAATCGTGTTGCATCCTCCCAACTTAAGGATTAGCGCGTCAGTAGTGAATTATAACCCATGCATCTTCCAAGTGAAGTTCCAGCACATTTGTCATCAACTTAATTTCAAACCACCTCCTAGCGTAATGTCAAGTGTGTATCTCCACCACTTATATACTTCCTTTCTTGATCACTTTTTCATTTAAGAAGTTACGAGTACTTCCACTATCGATGAGGATGAGAAAAGGTTTCTTATGGTGACTTCCCATGAGCCTCATCTATTCATACTCCCCTTGGTCTTTCAAACCCAACATCGCTTCTAGGGATACATTAGGACTAAATGGTGCCCCCTCCTTCTCCTCCTCACCAATAGTTTCCCTTTTAGTTGTTTCTTTGTCTTCTACCATGTACATCTTGAACTGTGTTTTCTTACATTTGTGCCCCAGAGTGTACTTCTCGTCACACCAAAAACATAATCCCCTTGCTCTCTTCTTTTCGAATTCTCTATTGCTCATTGCCTTTGTTCCCCGCAGTTTCCCTTTGTAGATATATAGGTTTGTTAACGCTTCCTTGGTTTCCTAAAGTAGGAAGTAATCCTGCCTCTAGTTTGAGCTTGATTAGAGCCACTTGATTCACACTTTTGTACATAAATGATGCTCCTTCTCCCATCTAACTCAACAATTTTGCTCCTTTTCCAAAATATATAGGTACGCTGGCTGTTACGATTGCTTCTTATTTCATGGCAAGTGTATAAGCTTGTTGGAGTGTTTGGGGATCCATATTTTTAATCGTGAGCTCCAAACTCTGATTTGAGACCCTTCAGGAAGAAACCGATTATATAGATTTTGGACAATGTCAATTTGTTGGAATATCTTTTGAATTGAGTGCAGTACTCTAGCACTAACCCTTCCTGCTTCAGTTCTCTAGATCACCTATTAGGTCTTTAAAGATATCTTCATCAAATCTCTGTTTCAAAATGGTTAGAAATTCTTCCCACCTTAGTGCTCCTCCATTTATGTTCTTTATCATCAGTTGGTACCACTCCTATGCTACTCCTTCAAAGTGCGAGGATGCTTTCATTTTTAATTATTTTGGTGTATGGTTGATTGTGAAAATTTATTATCATCGATATATCCATCTCTTCACCCCTACCCTATCAAATGTAGGGAAGTATATTTTTCTAAATCTAGTTGTTATTGTGTAGTTTTCATTATCTCTTGAGGTTCTCGTGGTAACGTATGTGTCCTCCTTTCTCATCTTTTGCATGAGTTACTAGAACATTAACTTGATATCGTTGATCTCCTGTTCATTTCTCGTTTGTGCCTTCAGTAGATTCTTCATTCCTTCCTCCAAATGACATATCTTCTCTCCTCTCATGTTTTTCAACATTAAAATACTGCCAAAGATCGTCTGCTCTGATACCAACTATTATGATATATTATACAGGATATTTTCCTACGATTGAGTTGGTAGTAGAATGTTTTCTAGGACGTTAAGAGAATGGTAAGAAAATTGGGTGAAGAAGAAGATTAAGAAAATATAAAAGAGGAGAGAAGACAGCTAATTCATTCGTATTTTTTATTGTATAGCATGGTTGTTACAACTATCTCAGATCCTCTGTCCAATTTACCATGTCCAACCCTGTCTAATGGCCAAAATGACATTAGACAGAGTTAGATAGGATAAAATTGGAGAGAGAGGATCCGAACTCTATTATAATTGCTAATAAATAATAGTACAAGTAGCCTTAGTCTGTCTATTGTTTGATTGTTACAACCATTAGAAATATGGTACGTTTCCTTTTATTTACTAGTACTTGTTTTTCGGCATCTTAATTTCTTCTTCTTCCTTTTCTCTTGTCTTCTACATGCTTTGATTCTTATTCGTAACAAATTGTGTTTATTTGGCATTTTTGAAAGGACACACGAGCAATGGGTTGAAACATCGGCACACTCCGTTCCCTACTAGAATAAAGGGCTGTCGGAAGTTTTCTTCTCTATAAACTAGAAACAGAACGTTGTCTGCTCTAAAGTTGGTCCGACAGAAGCATCTTTTCAACTGTTCTAGGTTCTAACCTAGCTTCTTCTTTTGTTTTATGAAAGTTAAAAAATAATATTAATAAAAATACTCCAAAAGGAGTTACAAAAGAGATACGAAGTCTTTATAAGTCAATGAAGAGTTCATAAAGTGCGAGCAATCCTAACACTGAAATTTGAACCTGTCCAATTGAAGTTGTTGAGCTAAATATAATGTGCTTTTGTTAGCTTAAGGACTAGTTCGTAGGTTATTAGCTGCACGTTTTTATTCTTTATTCTTATAAAAAAAAAGACTTAAAGGGTGCTTGGTTAAGGGTTATGAGAATAAATCAATGGGAATGGAATGGATGATAATAGTTAGTTTGTTATTATGATTAATTGAATAATTTTTCATACCCAAGTTTTAAGTAATGGTCCATACCCTCCGGAAGGAATGGGTTTGATTCCTACTAACACTAAGGGAGCGTTTGGTTTGAGCACGGGTTTGGGAATGAGTATGAGTATAATAGTAGAATGGAATGGGAATGAGAACGAGAATAGGAATGGGTATAAAAAATGATGTTTGGTTTGTATTAACTTGGGTTTCTGTATTAATACCAATAATGTTGTTGTTGTTGTTGTTATTATTAATAATAATAAGATAATTAATTTTGTATAATAAAATTAATAATAATAATAAAAGA